>JAHBCN010012505.1:0-26553 GCA_019359885.1 Listronotus oregonensis
GTACATTTAATAAGTAATAAATAAAAATTTTAGTTTTGTTTTTAGTTTATTAAATATTGAGTTGTTGACGCTTGTTTTGTTGTTTGTTTGTATCTATATTGCTATAAAAAACTTTTTTCTTCGCCGGCGGGAAATAACGGATTTACTGACGTTTAAAGACCACAGCAGGTCTCTAACGGTTTTTTTAGTGCCGCATGTAAGCTTTAGACACGCCATTAATTTAGGAAAGAAGGGTAATTTAAAAAAAAAGGATAAACTTATAAGAAAATACATGATCTTTTAATTCTTTTGTTTTTAAAAAAGAATAAAAGGATATATAAAGCACTAAGTAATAAAAGTTTACAATGAATACTTTTACTAATATTGATTAAACTAAAACAACAATTTCCTTGCAAAAGAAAACAAATATTTTGTCTACTCTAGAGGTAATACTACCTGAATTTATCAATAAAATTTAATAAGCATAAGTTATATTATAGAACCTGTTAAAAAAGACAAATCTGAAGAGGTTTTGCAGTATTGATCAGTTGAGCTATTTATTGTATTACTTGTTTATGAAAAAAAGATAATATAAAATTATATACATTGTTTATATTTTGTGTCAAGTAATTATTTTTTTATATGCTGCAAGCAAATTATCAAATAATGAATAATTTTGACTAATAATAAAAACCTAGTTACTATTCTCATCATATAGTATTAAAGGTTGTAAATTTTTTTGAAAATAAATTATTTTTTGAAAATTTTAAACTTTCAATTTATAATTATTGGGCTTAGTTGTAGGTTTCAAATTATATATAAAAAAAAATTTTTATATATATAAGTCGGGTTTATAGTTTTCTCCGACACCTAGTCTCCATTGTTCCCGATCATTTCAGAGGTCTTCTTCCAAGCCTCTATCTCTAATTTCCTCCGTCTTCTTCCTGCTGGAGTTCACGTCATTATCTGTTTTGGCAGTCGTCCGTATGTCATTCTCTGGACATAGCCGTACCATTTTAGTTGTTTAGTCTTTATGTCATCTACAATACTGCGCCGAACTCCCATAATCTCCCGTATTCGGTCATTGCGGATTCTCTCAAGCTTCGACCTGCCTGCCGAACGCCTCCAAAAATCCATTTTCGTCGCTTCCAAGGTTTTTGCTCTTTCTTTGAGTGGCCATATCTCGCTGCCGTAAGTAACGATGCTTTTGACAATGGTGTTGTATATAAGATGCTTGTTATTTTTTGTGATTTTTTGATCCCAAAGGATACTATTTAACATCGACGTAGCTTTCCTTCCCTGTATATTCCTGTCTTTGATGGCATCGCCCAGGGTTCCATCGTTGGTAATATTTACGCCAAGATATTTGAACTTTTGGCAGTTTTTTATTCTTTGGTCATTTTCCAAAATCAGGTCTTGCTGGCTTCCGCCCACACTCAGGTATTCCGTTTTTGCAATGTTCACTTCGAGTCTCCACTTCTCGTACTCTTAAATGAGTTTCCGAGTCATATACTTAATATCATCATAATCTTGTGCTATAACGATCTGGTCGTCAGCGATGCTGAGTGTATATAATGTGAAGTGGTTAAGCGGTATTGAATTTTTTACTTTTCGGTAAGTTTTGTTTTTCTGAGTATATTACCATTGTTGTAACATGGTTAAGAGTTTTCTGCCTAATGGTTTCGTTATTAAAATCATTGGGATTCCATATCTTTATAAGAAAATAACGATAAATATGTTTTTTTGTTTCTAAGAATAGGCACTTTTTTTCAAGTGAATAGATTATGCTTAAGCTATATGCCGCGAAGCTTATTTCTCAGTTATGTTAAAAAATATATCATATGATGATACTAGAATCACTAGTCAATTATTATTATTATCTTATTATTTATTTTTTGCAATACACAATGCTTGCATAAAGATTTGCAATTTTTCGGACATTCGGTTTTTACTTTTTTAAAAAAATTGTTCGATAAATATTTTATTACTAAAGGGCGGAATTTATGCAAATTGCATATATATGCATTTTTTTGGCATTTTTTTTCAATTTTGCAAAATCATGGCATATCTTTAAAAAACTATATTTTTATGCATATTTTTCCTATACTTATTCATAGGTTTAACTAAGATTATGAGAGTCCGTTCGATACACTCGCGTCTATGTATACCAAAATTTCGGACTTCGGACATGCGCACTCTTACATGATAAATAGAGTTACGAGTTTATGGATAAATTGGGCACCAGCGCACCGTACCTGCATAACGTTTGACGGTTGTCGTTTGAGTTTTGTGATGGTATGATGGTATTTCTGTCCATAGACAAGGGAGAGGTGTGTTTTGGTGGATTTTGTCTGTCTTTAGTAAATGTTGAAAGTGTAAATTTTGCTTCTCAGATCCGTGGTTGTATTGTGAAAGGACATTTATTCTTTTTGTTCCTCTTCGCGTTGAACAAGAAGAAACCCTAAATATTGTCGAATCCCTAAGTGAAACTAAAACAAATAGAGAATCTTCTCTAACTCTGGAAAAAAAATAGGTTTTAGAGAAATTTTCAGCCTTTGCTGTACTTAGACACGAGTGTTCGATATAGCGGTCGTAAACTTATTAAACTAATCTACGGGTTTACCTGCAGGTAGGGTAGAGCCCAACCCGGTATGTCCACTTTCGTTATATGACATTTATTGGGGTTACGGGGATTTTAGGTACGTTGTTAGCTGGTAATGGCAGTAAAAAGCATGTTTGATGGTAAATCACCCAACAAAGTTGCACCTCGGCCTTATACCTTCCTACCCAAATTAAAATATTTTCCTATTACATCGGTAGATGTTGAGAAAAGCGTTTCTTTACATACTCCTATTTTTAACAACAGAAGGCAAATATTTTATTAGAAAACTTTGAAAAGTATTTAGTCATAAATTTCTTCTATGTAATTTCAAATTATTTTTTTATAATACTGCTTTAATATAGGTATTTTACGGGGTGTATTTTATGTATTTTTTTATTTATCTTTATGTAAACCTTTTCTCTAAAAGCAGTTTTGGTGTTTTTGAAAGTATTTTTAAATAAATGTATATTATTATTGCATGTTTAGTCAAATACATGCATAATGTTGCATATTTTAAATAAAAACGATGCATATATATGCGCATATTTTGATTGAAAATAAATGCATATATTTTGCCCTTTATTCATCACATAAATACCCATAAGGTATTAATTTAGTTAATAGTTTTCTTTTAAGTTGTTTTGCCACCCAAACAGTATCGTTCATTGTTACAAACACGTTTAATAACTTTATTTATTTAACTAATGATGATTTTAATCGATTAGCCGAATAGGAAAATAAAACATTTTTTTCATATTTATTATTGGGAAGCAATTTTATAAAGCAATCTCTTACAGCTGCTTTCTCTATTGCAGTGATTTTAGCTAGTCGGTTAGCCAAATAGTCCAGTAACTGAAGACCTGAAAGTACCCAAAGCTGTAAATAAATCTGTACAGTTTTTATTTGTGGCGCAATCTTAGGTCTTCGTGGATGCTTTTGAGCGAGAAAAAGTTTATCACGATTTTGACGTTGCGGGTTCCCGCTGAAAATGGCCCACTAAAGTCTCAAAAATGAGTTTTCCGCGAATATCTGCTAAAATATGCGAATTAAAAAATTGTTGTTTAAAAAAAAATGAAGATCAGCTCAAAATATACAAAAATGGTTTTTACCATTTTTTTCGCAACACCAATATTTTTCGAAAAAAGGGCCGTCGAAATATCCATAACATTCCACACTGGATAGATGTGGTTAGTTGAGAGTCCGAGAGTCACTGGTGTAATAAATTTCCCTAATTTTTGAAAAATTATTGGACTTTATTTAAAAGAAAAAAGTACATTTTAATAGAGGATGAGTTTTTGAATCGCGTTTATTCTACTGATTTTCTAGAACTCCGGAAACGGCTTAAAAATGCAGATGGGCAAAACAGTTTTTTATCAAAACGCAAGAAAGATGGTAAAGGATTTTTTTGGGATCATTGAACGCTTGCTAAGGTCTCATTATAAAAAAGAAATGTTAATAACAAACCATTTTTTTAAAAAATATCAATAAATTAATGAGGGAAAAAAAATTTGACCGCTTTTTTAATATTCTAGACTGGACCCAAACTTATATGCAATGATAGGTACGGGTTTATAATTTATAATAAGGAAACTTTTGGGTCCGTTATCTCGAAAATTAAAAAAAAAAGTATAAGGATAATTTTTGTAGATTACAAGGCGATCTTTATTTCTTGTCTAAACAAAAATTCCCCAATTCGCCTATTGTGGCAGATATTAGCGGCAAACCCATTTTTAGGGCCTTGAGGGACCATTTTCAGCCCTTTCCCACCAGTTACTGTTGATAAACTTTTTTTTGCTCAAAAGCATCCCCGAAGACCTAAGAATTGCGCCACAAGGAAAAACTGTACGGATTTATTTACAGCTTTGTCCCTTTATTTATTGGACTAAAAAATTAATTTTCAAAAGAGTGAGATAAATATTGATGCGGACTTCCTGTATGCGCAGTAGCTGGTGTATAATATATCGTGGGTATACTGCGAAAACTGACCAAGTCAAGTCACCATAGTTTCTGAATAAGCTAATTTAAAAGTTTTTATTTTTTTTTCGAGGTTCATAGCTGATGATTAGTGCAAAATAACCTTTTTCTTTTCTTATAGGTAATAAATAAGGACTTTATTAATTGATATAATATTTAATATTTTTGTTACCTTTGCCAATTTTGAAAAAAAGATTGACTTGGTCACTTTTAGGGGTATGAAATTACCCTTTTTGCAATGATGGTCATTAAAAAAATATTTTTGCTTGACAATGAAAGAGAAAAATATGCTTTAATTTAGATTTATTCAAAAATGTAAGCATAACTACAAGTAAAATAAACTTTTAATTCTTGTAAAAACATTATATATGAAAACTACTCCGAATCTGAACCAGATAATGCTGATGGCTCTGGAGCTACATCTTGCTTTCCACTATCTGATGGTATCGATTGGTACCACGGATGAAATTCGGAGGGAATTGCTCCCGTTCTACACAGCTTTAAAAGGTCTTGTTTTTTGGAGTTAGTAATTGGAATTTCTTTGCAGTATAAACGGGGTATTTCATCTATAATAACATTATTCGGCATTCGTTTAATACGTCCTGCTACATGGAGCTTGATAAACTCTGAGTCGCTATAATTGTACTTAAATAGAATGTACTGGGGCATATTCCTTTGATATCGCAGGCACTTAATTTTAAGCCAATTTACGCGGTTACCGTTTTCATCTATACTTCTATTTTTAAAAGTACGAGCAGCTAGTGCTTTCAAGTCAAAAAACTCACTGTACTTTAACTCATGGACATTGTATGATCCACTTGTTTTGTTGCGACCACGATTGGAGCGAGCCAATCTAAAAATTTTCAACCAATCATGCATAGTATGTAGTAGTAGCATTGTCTATAGCACTGTGCATAGAGTCTGCCTCCATGTATGAATGACCAGACTCTAGGAAATTGTGTTGTACAACACTCAAGTTAGTATTTTGTACAACAAACATAAATAAAGCCGCAATAAATTGGTTCCTGTTTTGGCCGCTGCAGGTATCTGAAAACAAACTTATTTCGGTAACATTTTGGGGCAAATTTTGTATGAAATTAAGCAGACATGTTCCTATCCCTGAAATACCTCTTTGGCCATTAATTTCGGTCCATGCATAGCAGTGGGCTTTTTTTGTAGCTGCTTCATAAATTGTGAGGTTGTAGGCACATAGCTTTCTGCTATAATACATTAATGAGACGTCTGAAGACGGTATTTGCAGAACGCTTTGTAGATCAAATGTAACGCTTATAAATCGATCGTCGTTCATTGCGCGTTCTTTATCTGAGTTTTTGGCTGCATTAGCTTCATCCCGTCTTTGTATGTGAGACTCATAATTTTCCCTTAGGTCAGCTGATTTTGTTCTCATGTAGTTGGTACATGTCAGACACTGATCTTTTTTGGGCTTAAAAAAGGACAAATTATACTGAGTTCCAAAGATTCGCCGATAAGTTATTTGAGATGCATACTCCTTTTTCGCGTTTTTAGATTCTTCAGCGTACAGGACATACATTTTTGCTATGGATAAATTAGGATCTAAATCCTCGTTTATTTGATGCTCTACAATAATGGGAGGCCATTGTTGGAAAGCTTTTATTGAGCTTTGATTGCTGCAATGATTTCTGGTTTTGTCTAATTAGCTGGCGCTGTACTGCCACGTTTGTCATCAGTAACAAATACGCCTATTTCGTTTGCTCCAGAAAAAAGTTTATCTACTGGTCCATGGCTTATACACAGAGAAAGAAAAAAACTTTTCAAACTCGAACTTTAGCCTTCCTTTAAAAAAAAAACAGAATCGCTACTAGTTTTTTGAGCACCTGTTCCTGATCGAACCTTCTAAAGCAGGTTCCTTGCTTGTAACATAGGAAAGGAAAAAAAATCTTTTTTTCTTTTGTAATCTAGAGTCCAAAATTGTGCGCATAACTTGTTCCTCAATTCATCATTAAAGTAAAGAGATTTAAATTTAAGAGATGCAATTATTTAAAGGTTTATTTGCTGGCTTCAAAAATTTTTTTATTTGTAAGGGAAACTGGACATTTTATTTTTCTTGGAAATATTCTTTTTCCATTGCAAAGGATCACTTTTTTTCCAACGACAAATGTTTTAAAGCAGGTGTGTCACTCTCAGAAGACGATTTCTATTTGAATGCCTTCGTCGTCGCTGGGAACAAAATTATCACCCCCGCCAGCAGAAAATCTGACTCGGTATCATGTATACTCCATCAAATGTGTAAGAGGTCGTTTCAGCTCAATGGAATTATACTCGTGGTTATGTTTGACTTTCCAATAAGTGAGATCAGAAACACCTGCAAGTGGGAAAAGGGCTCAGTGTACCAAATAATAACAAAATTTACATCAGAAAGGTAATTTAATATTCAAAAAGATTTTACCTTCAACGAAGCTGCTTTCCAAGGACGTAAGAAGGTTATTAGTATTTTCATTTTGAAAATTGGGATTCTTACTATCTCCTCTCCAAATATCAGCGTCAGAAGCGATTGTACCTAAAGAACTCTGTAAAAAAATTTCGAATATCTATCACTAGAACATTAGGTTAGAATAAGCATAAAAAACATATTAATTTTTATTTTATATTTACCTCCGCCACTGGTGGATGCCACAGGAAAAATATTTTGTGTCTCCGCGGTTGAGGAAGCGGGTTCTAATAAGAAGAAAAATACGAATAAGAACTACTATTTTATCAAAAAAAAAAACATACAAAATGTATTATTTTTTTATTTTATATTTACCTCCACTACTGTTGGTTGCCACAGGTAAAACATTTTGTATCTCTGAGGTTGAGAGAGCGGGTTCTAAGGAAAAGAAAAATACTAATAAGTACATTTCATTACCTACCACTAGCACATACATTGCTCTTTTTGATAGGATTTTTTAATCGAGCATAACCTCACACTTATTTTAGCAAGTAATATTATAATTCTAAAACTTACCCGTATCATTATTTTCCTGTGTACCTACTAGCTTCTGTATTACCTAAACACAATTTCACTAAAAGCTTTCCTCTGGAAGTCATTTTAAACGGACTAAGCTAATTTGTTTTTCTGCGCTTAAACGACTAACGAATATAAACATACAATGTATGAAACATGAAAAAATGACCAAGTCGTGATAGTCAAATGTCGCTGTAAGCTGTTAACATTTATTTATGTACATAGAAAACTGAACAAGTCAACTTGATCAGTTTTGTTAGAAAATATTTTGGTTATCATGACTTGCACATTTTAATGTTATGCGTGTGGCGACATCTAGTTCCCGAATTTCGACTTGGTCAGTTCCCCAGATATTCGGCAACTCCTTTCGAGTGACTTGGACTAACTACCTTAATATTGTTAAAAATTGGACTTGGTCACTTTTCGCAGTATGCCCACGATATATACACCCCGGTAGGTCAGACGATCAGACGATTATTTACTTATCTATTCTATCAAAACAACTATGTAAAATTTCTAGTCGAATCAACACTCCATGGAACATGTCTCATGAACTCTCCGACTATCGACTCGTGTTCGGGTGTTCAGTAACTTGAATAAAAAAATGATTGAAAAGTTTATTGCTGACAAATCAAAAATTGACTCTTATTAAAAAAAAATAGAGTTGGTGTGTATTTGCTCATTCATTTATAATCTTTTTTTTCCCAACATAAAGAAGTGGACATTACCTATCTAGATGGTGTGTATAATAGAAAAAATATATTTAGAAACATCTGACTGACAAGACGTGACAAGTGACAAAAATGACATATGACAGAAAATAGTAATATCAGAACTATTTTGAACACCTTTATAGGCAAGTTATATAAGAGTTACGGAAATAGTTTGGTTACCGTTAATCACACAACTTAAAAGTTTATAACGTTACCAAGTTAGGGTTTCCGATACCTTTATAAACTCCCCATTTAAGCTCTTTAACAGGTTTATAAGAGTAATCTAAATATTTTGGTTACTATTTATATAACTGTAGGGTATATAAGGAAAGTGATATAACAGTTGCGGCAAATATTATAAAACCAAAAATGTTTATTGGGATGTATGTTATTTTCTGCTTCTGTATATGTAGCCTTTCCTGTTAGACAAATCACGAGCCGTCAGTAATTTTTAGAATGATAATTAAGGGTTTTTATTCAAAATTATAAAAATGTATTCAATAAACTCAGTGTAGATATGCCGCACCTTTCTTGACTAAAAAAAAAATCGATTAGAATAGAGCTGTAGAATCTCGAGCTTAGTATACATTTGATAACGGTTAATAAAACTTAATTAATCTAAACCTTGTGTAATAAAGTCTTTTATCTACTATTACTAAAGGCACTTTATATTTAAAATGGGAAAAATTAAGCCCAAATATAACAATTTTATTTCTTATAACTAAAATATCTGCAGTTTAACAATTTTAACCGTTTACATAACTCTCTCTTTATATATAATTTTTTGTTACAGGTATTAAGACAGACAACCTTACCCATTGTTTCGGAACGACATCAAACATTTCATCGACAATATTCACAAGCACTGGATATGCACACTGAAATTAAATTTAGTATTTGTAGTCTAAACAAGAACCATAATAGTACCAAAATAGGAATAATTCAAGTAAGTAATTGAAAAAATCCGGTTTGGCAAAATTCTTTAAAAAACTCCCAAAAAAATTGTTAAACACTTTTAAAATGCTTTTTTAAAGTGTTTAACAATTTTTTAATTTACTACTTAATAATTATTCAGGACTACAAAGTGTAAAATAAATGGTATTCGGAGAATTTAAGTACGTTTGGTAGTTAAATACTTTTCCAAATTTATTAAATACTACTAAATATTAAGGTACATTTAAGCTAAATAGAATTTATTAGCGCTATAAGACAGTATTTTTCCGCGGTGTCGGATAATAACAATTACTTGGAGCTTTCGGAATTAGTCTCAACCGCCATCCTTTCTTATTTAAAGTGGTAAAGGGCCCCCTATATCTCTTTGATAGCTTTTACACAGTAAAGAAAGGTTGCTTCAAAGTTTAAGAAGGTACAGTGGAACATAAATAAATAAACTATATATTTACAGTCAGAACAGTAAATAAAATTCGGTCGTGTTACCCAAAAATAATTTAACATCTTATTTAAAAAATATATAATATATATTAAAGAGCCAGTTACGAGGCTTTCTTAAAAACTTAATATTTGAGATTACTTTTATTAAACAATGTAAATAAACATTACTAACTGTAATTACTTTACTGCACTTCCGTACTTTGACGATCACTTTTAGTTACAGATTTTAATTCTTAGATCAGAACTTTAACTTTACGCACTCTGGCGACTTAAGGTTCGAAGGACCATGAAAGGGTTTAGGGGGCTCTTTTCTTTTATGCCCTAGTTTCCTAAGTTGAGTAAAATACGTTTCAACAAATGTACAATATTGGTTTTATTAATTTCAGAATGCACAATTTATACAAATTAGTGTAGGTCATTTCGTGATGTTGTACCAAAATCCTACGGTCTATCCTTGCTGGTGACATTGCCGTGGCATGCTTTATTTACATGAGTAATATTTATGTTAATATACTACTAATAGAATGACGACCTTGTTAGTATTATAATCATACGGTTGTTACATATAGATAAATATAAATATGCTAATATATATAAAAATGCAATTTTTTAGAAAAAATGTCATTTAGACAGCTACCCTCATACTCCAAGGCAAATATTTCGAAAATTTTTAGTTGTATCAAAAAATGCAAGAAATTAAAAATTTGGACTTGTCCATGGCAGACCTGCTAATGCAACTTAAAAAAAATATATTATACGCATAAAATTTTGGGCATTAATTTTTTTACTTCCCTTAACCCTCCACCTTAAATTGGGTTTTTACCTTCTTTGGGTTAAGAAATAAATAAACCTTCTAAATAAAAGGGGTTACCAAATGTTTCCAAGAAATAACACAAAACTGCAGCAACAATTCAAAATAATTTGTGTTTTTACGCAACTTACGATGGCTGTAGCTCGAAGGGGTGTATTTTGGGACATATATTTTATATTATATATATATATATATATATATATATATATATATATATATATATATATATATATATATATATATATATATATATATATATATAATAATAATATATATATATATATATATATATATATATATATATATATATATATATATATATATATATATATATATATATATATATATATATATATATATATATATTATATATATATATATATATATATATATATATATATATATATATATATATATATATATATATATATATATATAATATATATATATATATAAAAGAAAAACTACAAACACGATTTTAAAATATTTTAACCAAATTTTAAAATACCCCGTATCTTATTTAAAAGAATTTCTAAAAGTTTATTAAAATAAAATTTGCGTATAACACAGTCTTAAAACAACAATATAATACCTCAAACTGCAGTATCTCATTAAAGGAATTTTTAATAAAACTCTTAATAAAAAGTTAGTAGTGTAATATTTATTAATTGTTTTTAGCCTGAATTATACAAAAAAGAACTATTACAAAGACAGCCATCAACGAAAAGTGAAAACGAAGTCAAAATGGTAACAAATGGATTTTTACATTTTGCGCTAAAATATGACACAGAGTTAGAAGGATTGGTGGTTAAGGTAAGATAAAATTTATATTAAATAGGTTAAAAAATAATTATTAAAAAAATATATAATTTAACAACTATAAATTTACCTAATGGCACCCATAAAGCATGGCTTTATTGGGCGAATTTTTTATGGCCGAGTTAGCTAGCGAGCGAGGCTATAAATTTACGAGCCCATGTTTATGTACGTAAAAAATAGAAGATTTTAGGTACGATTAAATTATAACCGGGCTTCTAGAAACCTATAAAGTTTAATTAATATATTTTATATATATTTATATATATATATATATATATATATATATATATATATATATATATATATAATATATATATATATATATATATATATATATATATATATATATATATATAATATAATAATATATAATATAATATATAATCAGCAAAAAAAAATACTACTACTTTGTTAATTTAACCGATTTTGTATCTGTAATAATAAAAAAGTTAGCAATAGTGGCCACTTAATGTGGTACACCGGGTAATAGCTACAACAACAAGGAGAGAGTTTTGAGTTCAATAAAGCGGGTAAATTTCTTAATGATACACTGATCGTGTATACTTTTATCGATCAAGTAAAAATTTGCCATTATTATTAGAATGGGTTTAGTCCTTCTATTTGAAAAATATGATCCGCCACTGCATAAGTAAAACATTACGAACTTTTAATTTTTAAAGCAATTATATCGAGTAGAGAGTCGTAAATTTTTTGGTGCTTTAAAGTGTAAAAAGTAATTAAATTTGAACATGATTTAAACCAAAAAAAAATATAATGTTTTATGCATAATAGATTATGAAAAAGGATAAAGTTGCCAACGCTTTGCCGTTTAATAAACTTAAGAGAAAGTTTCGTTTTTTTAATAATAAATGAGATGTTAAAAAATACGTAAATGGATATGCCTAAAACTTTTCTCTCCATTAGCCAACTAAGGTCGGTAAACGATAATTCCTACGCCTAATTTCATCTTTGACTGTTTTTTTTAATCTTTTTGGTAGTTCACAAAGACTGGTATTAGGTTTAACTACTGAGTAGCGTAGGTGCCGGGTTTTTAGATGTTTAACCTACGTTTCACCAGCTTCGTTAACGATGTTGAAGCACCGAAACATGCAGATACTACATTTTACGGCACCTTATACAAATAACTATTACCTCTGAACTACCGCCAATTACTACCTGGGTAATGTCATTTATACAGGAACTATATTTTAACGTGGACTCCGAACCACACACAATAGCACGTGACGTTCGTCCAATGGTCACCCATCAAGGCGACGACCCACTTGTAACTAAACGTTGTAATCTAATGCTCGCTACGAGCATTACATTACAGCAACCCGTTCACTTCATCACCACATCATAGCGAATGCTCGCGTTTAAATGCTCGGTTCATGAGTGATCCACCCTTTGTCTTCACAGTGTCGTCGAAAATGTCAGACATTGAGGTCGCGTTTGCATTTCTGCTAGTACGCTACTTTTCTCTGAAAACGAAAAATGGAAAAAACTCGTTTGAGTAATGAATTTGTATAGAAGCAGACAACAAAACGGTGGATAGACTTTATTAAGAATTCTTCCCCATTTCATCCGCCAGTTCCCTTCATGCGTCATTTTTTTTTTAATTTGTTTAAATAATCCTTATGACGAGGATCCCAAGGATTTGTTTTTTCTTAATATTTGTCAGTAAAAAGCAGGGTTTTCTAACGATCCCACTGCATCCTGATTCGCACAATATGCAAAACCTCAGAAAATGAATTTTATTTAAATAAAATAAAAATAAAAAATAAATAAATAAATTAAAATAAAAAATAAAAATAAAAAAAAATAAAATAAAAAACCTGTTTTTTTATCCCGAAGGGATAAAAAAAACAGGTTATCACACGGGCATTTTAAAGACACGAGACCTAAAGATCTTAAAAGGTTTGAAGGAAATGAAAAGACCTGTGAAACACAGTTAGTAGGTTCCACAGCATGGACACTCTATCTATATAGATTTGAAGGGACAAATAAAGTGGAAAGTTTAAGGCTTCTCCAGTTGGACTGTAAACGAAAGCATGGAAGTGGCACTTTGTGTTGGTCGTTGAACATAGATTTATTTTTTTTATGCCAATTGAGATCTTTTATAAATGATTCTTTGTTCTGCAGAAAGCAAAGAATAAATATTGATAGACTTTTTTCACAACGAATATGGTTGTGTTTTAAAAGTATTCAACTGGTAATTTACACAAAATTGTATGATTTTCTTAAAAAATTATCAGTAAACAGAATAACATTCTGTATACAAGTGTTACTTAGGCATTATTAAGAGATGTTTTAAATTTTTATAATTTTGTTATTTATTTTTAAGGTATTTGAAGCAAGAGATCTTCCAATTAAAGATACTTTTGGTACTTGTGATCCATATGTCAAATTACATTTACTACCTGATAGGAAAAAGAAGTATCAAACAAAAGTACATAGAAAAAGCTTAAATCCTATATTTAACGAAACATTTATATTCAGGTAAGAGCTAAAAAGTAAATAGTAAAAATATTGCTAGATAAAACACAGCGACCGATCAAAACAGCAGTGTTTACAAAATAAATTGTGGCCATTTCCATTTAAACTATGTAGAATAAAAACTAATGGAAATTGTAAAAATAGAGTACTAAAATATAAAATATACTTTCTCAGTTAAAAGAAAATCTAAACTAGATAAGCTTCATTTAGAAAAATTAATATGTAAACGTAAATTTTTAAATGAAATTCCTTGATATACTCGTAAACTAACTTTTCAATATTATGCTATTTTAAAGGTGTTTTTACAGTTTCAAAGATTTGTTTCGTGAATTTTTTTTGTTGATGCTTGGCTATTTTTGTAAATATTGTAGAGTATGTGGACTTTTTATGCCCTCCACTGCGACCGCTCGGTCTATTGTGGCTCACACCTTTTTATATTTCTCCCAATAGGATCGGACTTCTAATGAATCCGATACCAGATGAAGAAATTCTTACATCTCCTCTTACTCGTGTCGCTACCGGACACGAGCACAATGTGTTCTGATGTGTCCTGGTGTCCCTGTCTCCTGGAGAGTATGACGAGCAGACGATTAGATCCACCATACCCTCCTCTCCCGGTTTAGTAACGTGGGTAGCTACCAGGTCATTGTTACAGGAACCAGATGTTCTTTCTGAGGCCGCATCTCCGGCTTTATCCTATGAAAACGGTCCCATCCGCTTTCTGTTTAAAGCCAGGGAACTCTTTTTCCTATAAAGGCGGTTCTGTCCGCCTTCTGTTTGGATTCAGAAAACCCTTCCTAAGCACCTGTTTGTTCAGGATGGATTAGCCCTTCCCCGTGAAACAGGCGCCGATGACTTGAGAGGCACCTTACGAAACGGATTCACCCTTTTCGGTCGGCGCACCTTTGTCTGCTTGTGATCTTGAGTGGCACCTCTCGAAACGGATTTATCCGTTTCGGTCAGGGCACCTTTGTCACTTTTTTCCTATGAAAGCGGTTCTGTCCTCTTTCTGTTTTGAGCTAGGGAAGTAATAGTCCACCACGGCAGAGCCCCTCATTCCCGCAGTAAGGCTAAATACTCTGAGAGGTCGCCCTGTATCTCAGAGGCACCGTTGGGGACACCTGTTTAAGGCACAGGATGTCATTAACTCATCAGCACGGTATGCAAACACCTTGAGTTAAAGCCTTGTGTTCATCTTAGCTTTGGATCCCGTTACATACGGTGGCAACAAGAGTTGCCGATAACCAGCAACTCTAGCGCATGTTCCAAAAGATCCTACTGGGCCCAACCACAACGACGATGTGTGAACACAGCGGTTGGGAATAAAATATTGTAGAAATACCAACCTTAAAATACTTAAAGTTATACAATTAACATAACCTAAAGAAGCGTTGAAAATCGGTTCAAATATGTTTCACCACACCTGCGTGAAAAGTTCGAATTTTTTTCTCTGTTTTTAGGAAAAAAATGCTTTATTTCTACTCGGGTAAAAACAATTTTATTAAATGTGCGCTTAAGTCAGTTTTTTCTTCTGAAAGATACAAATAATTATAAAAAATAAATATTAAATTATTTAATAAATAACTTTTTACCCAGATGCGGTAAAAAGAAGTATGCGCGCCATGGGAATAAATTACGTCATTCAATCCGCGTGTTTGTTACCCTCGCTTTGCTCTGGTGACAATCTTACGCACGGGTTGAAATGACATATTTTTTCCCTAGATTCGAAATATATTATTATTAAACCTTAGTAAAAAATGTATTTGTGCATTTATAATCACATAAACTGTCTACAAATTGAAAGAAGTTGGTAAACCTTATTGTCAAAATAAATTGCAGCAAAAAATTTAAAACTGTAAAAAAATCTAATAAAATTGCATGCAAAAAAAATTACAGCTAATAATATTTTTCCCAAAAACTTTTAATTCGTAAAAACATTCACTCATTTTCGGTAGCCCAAATAATGCCTGATTTTTGTTATTGAACGCTTTACATTCGCACAGGATGTGGTAGGCTGTTTCTTTCCCCTCACCGCATATCCTGCAACATCCATAAGGATCCATTTTCCAATTTGCCATCGTGTTGTAGTTTTGATCACACCAAAGGCAGGTTCTGGTCCAAATTATGGTGTGGATGATCCCTGTCTCGCTTGCCCATCCGATTTTTGTTACCTGGTGCCCACAGGAGAGTTACCCTGTTGCCTTCTCCCAGTACTTTCAGTTCTTTTTGTCATTTCCATGTCAGCTTGGACGTTACCGTGAGGTTTGCTAGTGCCCCTAGTGATGCCTGGCTCTCTGTTATTATGCAGATTCGCTTGTTTTTGTATGCCCGTCTGTTGTTTTCTTTTGAACTGTGCAGTAAAGCATATATTTCCGTTTAAAATGCAGGACTGTGTGTTAGTTTTTCTAGCGAAATGGAGAATTGTGATTTCCTTATTTCACTGTACACGCCCGCTTCAGTTCCCTGCTCGGTTTTTAATCCATCTGTGTACCAGACGATGTCTTCGAAGTTTTTGTTAAATGGGTATCGAGAAATCATCTGGTCTATTCTCACCTCCAAGATGTTGTCACCAACCCGACATTTTATGTCGTTATGTCCCAAACCAGCGTAGACACCAGTTGATTTTGTTGCAGTCGGAAGTATAATAACTAAAATATATAATTTATTAATTTTTATACTTATACAAAAAACACGAGCATCAAGAGTATACATAACATATAATACCCTTATCGCCTTAATTGCCTTTGAAAGCAGCACATTTTTAAAAAAGAAAAATGCGAAAAGTTCCCGACAACCAAATAAAACATTTATTATCCACGAAAAAACTGAAATTATAATAATGGCGTTCTTAGAACGAAACCCTAGCGTCACTGACAGAGAAATTGGTTTTATACTAGATGCTGGTTAAGAATGAGTACAAAAAATAAAATGATCGGAGCTTAAAGTGTCATTTACACGATCATGTCTATGAGGGTGATTTCAAAAGAAAAATCGAGTCTTTTAGTTGGTATTTGAACAGTAATACTATTAGCAACGACTTGGTTTCGTAATTTTGTATACGATGTTTAGGGAAAGAAATACCCTTAGAATTTTTAAAAAATAGTAATAGATATAATGTCAAAAACGTCAGCGTCCGCATACCGTCACTAATCAAGTAGTCGGAGCGTAACGAATCTTTTACTTTTAGAATTTCCAAAAAATTATTTTTTATATTTTGAATGTATAATATGGTAAAAATATACTGTTAAAAGAAAAAAGTAAAATAATTTATATTTACGGAGATAATGTCAAAAACGTCAGCGTCCGCATACCGTCACTAATCAAGTAGTCGGAGCGTAACGAATCTTTTACTTTTAGAATTTCCAAAAAATTATTTTTTATATTTTGAATGTATAATATGGTAAAAATATACTGTTAAAAGGAAAAAGTAAAATAATTTATATTTACGGAGATAATGTAAAAAACGTCAGCGTCCGCATACCGTCACTAATCAAGTAGTCGGAGCGTAACGAATATTTTACTTTTAGAATTTCCAAAAAATTATTTTTTATATTTTGAATGTTAATATGGTAAAAATAACTGTTAAAAGAAAAAAGTAAAATAATTTATATTTTAGGAGATAATGTCAAAAACGTCAGCGTCCGCATACCGTCACTAATCAAGTAGTCGGAGCGTAACAAATCTTTTACTTTTAGAATTTCCAAAAAATTATTTTTTACATTTTGAATGTATAATATGGTAAAAATATACTGTAAAGAGAAAAAAGTAAAATAATTTATATTTACGGAGATAATGTCAAAAACGTCAGCGTCCGCATACCGTCACTAATCAAGTAGTCGGAGCGTAACGAATCTTTTACTTTTAGAATTTCCAAAAAATTGTTTTTTATATTTTGAATGTATAATATGGTAAAAATATACTGTAAAAAGAAAAAAGTAAAATAATTTATATTTACGGAGATAATGTCAAAAACGTCAGCGTCCGCATACCGTCACTAATCAAGTAGTCGGAGCGTAACGAATCTTTTACTTTTAGAATTTTCAAAAAATTGTTTTTTATATTTTGAATGTATAATATGGTAAAAATATACTGTAAAAAGAAAAAAATATAAGAATTTATATTTACCGAGATAATGTCAAAAACGTCAGCGTCCGCATACCGTCACTAATTAAGTAGTCGGAGCGTAACGAATCTTTTACTTTTAGAATTTCCAAAAAATTGTTTTTTATATTTTGAATGTATAATATGGTAAAAATATACTGTAAAAAGAAAAAAATAAAATAATTTATATTTACGGAGATAATGTCAAAAACTTCAGCGTCCGCATACCGTCACTAATCAAGTAGTCGGAGCGTAACGAATCTTTTACTTTTAGAATTTCCAAAAAATTATTTTTTATATTTTGAATGTATAATATGGTAAAAATATAGTGAAAAAAGAAAAAAGTAAAATAATTTATATTTACGGAGATAATGCCAAAAACGTCAGCGTCCGCATACCGTCACTAATCAAGTAGTCGGAGCGTAACGAATCTTTTACTTTTAGAATTTCCAAAAAATTATTTTTTATATTTTGAATGTATAATATGGTAAAAATATAGTGTTAAAAGAAAAAAGTAAAATAATTTATATTTACGGAGATAATGTCAAAAACGTCAGCGTCCGAATACCGTCACTAATCAAGTAGTCGGGCGTAACGAATCTTTTACTTTTAGAATTTCCAAAAATTATTTTTTATATTTTGAATGTATAATATGGTAAAAAATATATTGTTAAAAGAAAAAGTAAAATAATTTATATTTTCGGAGATAATGTCAAAACGTCAGCGTCCGCATGTCGTCACTAATCGTGTAGTCGAAACTTAACGAATCTTTTACTTTTAGAATTTCCAAAAAAAATTTTTATATTTTGAATGTATAATATGGTAAAATATACTGTTAAAAGAAAAAAGTAAAATAATTTATATTTACGGAGATAATGTAAAAAAGTCAGCGTTCGCATACGGTCACTAATCAACAAATCAGGTAGTCGGAGCGTAACGAATCTTTTAGCTTTAGAATTTCCAAAAAATCGTTTATTTTTCATATTTTGAATGTATAATATGTTAAAAATATACTGTAAAAAGAAAAAAGTAAAATCAATTATATTTACGGAGATAATGTCAAAAACTTCAGCGTCCGCATACCGTCACTAATCAAGTAGTCGGAGCGTAACGAATCTTTTACTTTTACAATTTCCAAAAAAATATTTTTTATATTTTGAATGTATAATATGGTAAAAATATACTGTTAAAAGAAAAAAGTAAAATAATTTATATTTACGGAGATAATGTCAAAAACGTCAGCGTCCGCATACCGTCACTAATCAAGTAGTCGGAGCGTAACGAATCTTTTACTTTTAGAATTTCCAAAAAATTATTTTTTATATTTTGAATGTATAATATGGTAAAAATATAAAGTAAAAAGAAAAAAGTAAAATAATTTATATTTACGGAGATAATGTCAAAAACGTCAGCGTCCGCATACCGTCACTAATCAAGTAGTCGGAGCGTAACGAATCTTTTACTTTTAGAATTTCCAAAAAATTATTTTTTATATTTTGAATGTATAATATGGTAAAAATATACTGTTAAAAGAAAAAAGTAAAATAATTTATATTTACGGAGATAATGTAAAAAACGTCAGCGTCCGCATACCGTCACTAATCAAGTAGTCGGAGCGTAACGAATCTTTTACTTTTAGAATTTCCAAAAAATTATTTTTTATATTTTGAATGTATAATATGGTAAAAATATACTGTTAAAAGAAAAAAGTAAAATAATTTATATTTACGGAGATAATGTCAAAAACGTCAGCGTCCGCATACCGTCACTAATCAAGTAGTGGAGCGTAACGAATCTTTTACTTTTAGAATTTCCAAAAATTATTTTTATATTTTGAATGTATGATATGGTAAAAATATAAAGTAAAAAGAAAAAGTAAAATAATTTATATTTACGGAGATAATGTCAAAAAACGTCAGCGTCCGCATACCGTCACTAATCAAGTAGTCGGAGCGTAACGAATCTTTTACTTTTAGAATTTCCAAAAATTATTTTTTATATTTTGAATGTATAATATGGTAAAAATATACTGTTAAAAGAAAAAGTAAAATAATTTATATTTACGGAGATAATGTAAAAACGTCAGCGTCCGCATACCGTCACTAATCAAGTAGTCGGAGCGTAACGAATCTTTTACTTTAAATTTCCAAAAAATTATTTTTTATATTTTGAATGTATAATATGGTAAAAATATACTTTTAAAAAGAAAAAAGTAAAATAATTTATATTTACGGAGATAATGTCAAAAACGTCAGCGTCCGCATACCGTCACTAATCAATTTAGTCGGAGCGTAACGAATCTTTTACTTTTAGAATTTCCAAAAAATTATTTTTTATATTTTGAATGTATAATATGGTAAAAATATAAAGTAAAAAGAAAAAAGTAAAATAATTTATATTTACGGAGATAATGTCAAAAACGTCAGCGTCCGCATACCGTCACTAATCAAGTAGTCGGAGCGTAACGAATCTTTTACTTTTAGAATTTCCAAAAAATTATTTTTATATTTTAATGTATAATATGGTAAAATATACTGTAAAAAAAAAAGTAAAATAATTTATATTTACGGAATAATGTCAATAACGTCAGCGTCCGCATACGTCACTAATCAAGTAGTCGGAGCGTAACGAATCTTTTACTTTTAGAATTTCCAAAAAATTATTTTTGATAAAAAAATAGGTATAAATAATTAAATACCTATATTATTTTAAAAAAATTAAATT
Organism: Listronotus oregonensis; assembly: GCA_019359885.1. Classification (NCBI taxonomy): domain Eukaryota; kingdom Metazoa; phylum Arthropoda; class Insecta; order Coleoptera; family Curculionidae; genus Listronotus; species Listronotus oregonensis. The sequence continues at coordinate 20,598 of JAHBCN010012505.1, forward strand.
TATCACAAACCTCAAAATATTATTTATGCATGCGTTAACTTAGAGCTATACTACATAAATTTAATCCCAAATACGAAAAAAAAGGTAAAGTCCCGTTAAAGCTTGACATGTGCCCTTAAATATTTAACATTTGCATAAAAAATATATCGGATTGGAAACGCGACATCGTTTATTATTTCGGCATAAACCACGTGTCGATTATATGATAAGGCTTTTAAAAATTCTGGTTTCAAATTTTCGAATTAAAAGATTAACCGATGACTGTATTGAATTTTTATTAAAGCAACTAAGCTTATACAAATAAAAATAAAATACCATATAAGGCAGATTTGGGGCCAGCTTGGCATGTTTTCTTTTAGGATCCAAATTAAAATTTTATATTTATAAAAAAATTAACAGCGAATACGCACGTAAGTATTCCTTAGAATACTTTAGCTTAATTATGCGATGATGTACAATTTTATCAGTTATATTTTCAACAAAACGGTGACCCAGCACCAGAGCTGTCAAAACTTGAAGTTCTTGAAGTAAAATTTTACTTCAAGTATTTCTCTGTACTTTTTTTTAAATTAAATTTAAATTTAATGGCAATAGGCTGATCAGCCATTCAGCGAGTCACAAAGTGTCACTTAAAAAAGGAGTTTTGTATTTTATTTTTCTAATTATTTATCATACTAATAATAATAAAGCGTAAATACAAGCTAAAACTATCACATATATGACGGGGACACACACTTCACGCCACTGTGGTCAATCAGGGCGACACAAAGAAGACCACTTAAAAAGGAGGTAACATAAGGATAAAAAATGGTAAGATTATCCTACTCCACTATTAAAAAGATTAATTCAACATACAAGTAATTTATAGTTTTAAGTTTATTCTGTTCAAAAAGGAAATCAATGCATTATTTACCTTTGTACTCTCTAGGGCTAAAAGATTAAGAATGTTAAAAGGACAAACAGCTTTACACTCTTTGATTAAAACACTAAATAGCTTGTTGGTCTCGGCTATGTATTTGTTACAATTAAAGAATATATGATCTAGATCACACCTAACATTACAAGTTTCACATTGATCTGAAGGTAATATTTTGATTTTATACATATGAGCAGGATAACAAGCATGTCCCAGTTTCATGCGTATAATAATTGTTGTTATGTATTTTCTAGGGACAGTTAGGTTTTTATGCCAGTATTTATGTGGCATTTTAGTTACAAGCTGCCATTTATTGGCAATATTTGTTTTTGCCTTATTATATCCGTCATTTAAGCTGAGCGTGTAATTAGCTGCTGTACCATTAATAATGCTATCCTTTGCTATTAAGTCTACTAGCTCATTATACTTTAGTCCTGTATGTGCTTTGACCCATATGAAAAAGACTTGTTTTCTACGCAATGTTATTCGACGCAGCAATTTTCTTATTTCCCATAATATTTGTCTTTATAGTTCCAAGATTTATTGTTCTGTAAGGCTTTAAGCACGGACATTGTAACAAAGTGGTGATAATTAGAGTTGACTATAAATTTAAGAGCATCGCAAATTGCTATGGCTTCACACGTGAAAATACTAAGTTTATTGTTTATTTTAAATTTAAGTTCGATATTAAGTTTTGTGATATGCACTCCAGCTCCACTACTATTTTCATTTTTTGAGGCATCTGTATATATTTGAATATAATCATTAAATTGGGAAATTTTAGATTTTAAAATAGCAGCATTTAGAGCATTGTTGTCGTGAAAGGGTGGAAATATAACATTGATGTCTTGAAAAGAGCTATGGTACTCTAATCGGTGGGGTTAAAGGGTTCAACGAGATTAAGGATGACATTAAAATTTCTGAAAAGCCTCGCAGAAGAGGTGAATTTTATGTAGCCAATATTTGTTAGTTAGATCATATGTACTTAATTTTGATATATTGGTAAGTAATTGGTTTTAAAAGGCTTGTTTAATAAAACTTATCTTATTCTCTGTACTTAAAGTATTTTACTTTAAGTACTTTTTTATTAGGAAGTACCTGTACTTGATTAATATAAACAAAATACTTGTACTTTTACTTGATTTGACCAAGTAAATTAATTGAAGTATTTTTCAAGTGCTTGAAGTATTACGATGTACTTAAAGTAAAGAAAGTACTTCAAGTAAATAAAGAATTCTTAAAGTAAAAAGAAATTGTACGCTTATTTATTCACGGTAGATAATCGCGCAAACAGATTAAAACAAGAAGATCGCCCGACATTTGCTGACTCTGATATATTATAGCTCTTAATTAAAGTTAACAACACCAAAATGGTAAAATTAAATTATTTTTAAATACCTTTATTTTGTATAAATAGTAGTTTAAGGAATTTTTGAAAATATTTTTGTTTGTTTCTAACAATCTTGAGATACTTGTATTAAAAATTTTATTTCACAAGTATTATCTCACCACTTTCTCTTCTTCAAGCTCTTTTACCAGCTTTATTATTTTTTTAAGAAATCAACTTTTTTTTAATAAACACTTATAATATTTAAAGGTGAGACCTAGGGTACATTTAGGGATGCGCGATGTTTATCGATGGTCTAAAAACATCGATGGTTGGTTGATCGATGATCGATGTTTTGCCATCGATGGTCGGGTATCGAAAACATCGATGATAACATCGATGTTGCCTTCTAACATCGATATTTTTTGCAAAGGTAAAAAAAATAATGTTTTAAAAACAAATAATCTTAAGGGTATACTAAAAATGTTTATGATGTGTCTTTCTTTGTTATCTAAAGTTTGGTTAAGACATAAATGTTTTGCCCATTTATTTACAAATAAATTATAATTAAATGTTATATAAGATTTAAGAAGTCTTTTTAAAAAAAGTACAAAAATTTTAAACATACGTTTAAAACTGCTTTATGCGAACTGAATCTCGCACTTTATTTATAATACAATTGCAATTTTGTGTAAAAACTAAGACCTACTTATAATATTAGTATTAATATTATTAGACAAAATTAATATAATTAATATTATTGAATTATATTATGTAATTAATTAATGTAATTCAATGTTATTATTTATTAGACAAAAATAAGTAGCCACCCCCTGATAATAAATCTTTCTTAATTCCGAGCGAGCGCACTCCGCTAAAAGATCATAGTGTCGCGGCTCTTTTGGCGCGCCTTTGAAGTTGGCGGTGCTATGGATGCTAATAATGCTAATAGACCATGAACGAAACCATCGCATCGTACCATCGACGAAGAAAAACATCGATGTAGTAGTGTCGATATATCGATACCATCGATGGTCTGTTTGATGTTGCCATCGATGTTTTACATCGATGTTTGGCTTCGATGTCGCAACCTAGGTACATCATTAGTTTAACATACGTTTGGGTTACAGGAAAGAAGAAAATGATGATTTGTTAAAACAGTCTTTCTCAAAGTGGGCGATAACGCCCCCTTGTGGGCCTGGAGGCCTAGAGGGGGCGGTAAAGGACTCACAAAAAATTGGGGGACGCTGATGGATTTTGGGGGGCGATGGGTGATTTGTAACTTTAGCTAACTTATTTTAAAAATTCACTGAAATTAAAAACCTTCTACTACCCAACATACATTTATTATTTCTTATTTTTATTCTATTTTATTAGATAAATATAAATTAAAAATATATTAAATATTTAATATTTTTAATGCGTTTCAACATATTTATATCTTAGGATATTTAGTAACAGGATCAAACACTGAAAGATATTCGTGTCTTCAAGTTCAGGTGAGATGCCCACTGAAGACACGTGTTAAAAATATGTATATTTTTTGCCGCCAAGCAGACCACTTGCCGAACGCGGGATTTTTATGTACCTAATCTAGTAAAAATAAAGAAAAAAAAAAATTAAAATTAGAAGGTTCAATTATAATTCGTTTGGCGCGAACAAACATTGTACGATTTATTAGTGCAATCTGTATTTTAGTCCGTCAACGTTCGTCGGTCCATGTTTGCGGAGTGTGTCCCAAATAACAGCCGCAGCTCGCGACCGTCCGACGACTGACGTGGCTAGAGCTGTGTCGTTCCGAACAATTCGTTCAAAAAGAACGAATCAGTGCACTGATTCGAATCAATTAATTTCCTGTTTTCGATGGATTTGAATCGTTTGTGAGCCACTTGCTCGATTGCTCTGCGATGAATAACGCACCTAGTTTGGATGATCGTTTCGTTAATAAGGTCACTAAGTCAGATTTGGACTGAACTCAAAGATTTGGCAATTCGGTATTTTTTGACGCCAAATCTGTCGTTTTTGTGCTTCGACTTGGCAAGTGGCGAGCGATATGTTATATTTCGATTTTGCCTCATTACCAGAGGTGTATTAGGCAAACAATTTATGCGTATTGTCGGTTCAAGTCAGTTTTGGCTATATACCTATTTGGCAATTAAAAGAACTTTTTTTTTTTCATTTAACTATTCTTTTGAACAAAGACTTAATTTGAGGTACATTTGTAGGCTTTATTAATTATAGTTTTTGAAAGTTTTATTTAAAATATATTATTTAAAATAATAATTATACCAAAATAAAACAAAAAATAATTTTTTTATTTAAGATAACTATCACATTTTTTGTGGAATTCAAAACCGACCGAGTCCGACCGGCATCATAATAAAGTGAATCGGTTAAACGAATCTTTTTAAGTGAATGAATCAATAATCAATTTAGTAAAAAGATTCGAACTTTCCACCTCTAGACGTGACGTTCCGCCGCACGCACGCATCCGAACTTGCTCGCCCTCCCGCCACCGCCCGCTCCCGATACTCTTTATTGTAAAGTTGTAATATGTTATTGAGGTTCTTAAGGTGAAAAAAATGGGGGGGCGCTACAAAATAACTGATTTTCAAAGTGGGCGTTAGACGAAATAAGTTTGGGAACCTCTGTGTTAAAGGATAAAACTGCAGAAAATATTTGGTTTGGGAGGTCATAAGGTTTCAAAATATAAAATAAAATGCATTCGTACCGGATCGAATTAATAAATGTATTGGACCTCCAAACCCGACAAATTTTTAAAAAAATAACTTTACAGATAAGGTAAATCGTTAAATTATCAAGTATACATTTTCTTTTGCGCTAATATATTTTAAAGTATCATTTAACTTGATGTTATTAAAAAAATGCTAGTCAAGAAAACTACTTTTACTTCCAGTACTTTATTTACTTTGGTTTACTTAAGTACTTTGTTTTACTTCAACCAAAATACTTGTAGTACTTCAGTATTTTTTAAATTTACTTGAAAAGGAGTACATTTCAACGAATACTTGTACTTGTACTTAAAGTATTATTTAGGACTACTTTGGACTGCTCTGCCCAGCCATAGTGCACAAATAAAGAAGCATATATGGATTATAATTCTCCAGGTCATTCATTGCTTTAAGATGTTCAGATTTATTAATTTTGTTTTTGTTTTTTGGTTATTTGAAAATAAAATATATCGTACTTTACATCATAATATTCAAGAACTTCGTAATGCCAGAAAACAAGAAGAAATTGAGGACGCTCGTCCATTAATATTAATAAATGCACTGCCCATAATCAGAAGAGTGTGTAATAATGCATAAAACACAATGAATTACAGTTTGAACATTATTTTTAACAGCTTAATAAGTAACTACTTAAAATTATTCTTAGGTAATTTTGTTAGGTGAGATTTTAAATTTAATATACATACAATTAAATACTATCAAAAATAAAACTTAGGCGTAGACTAAAAACTTAAATATTTTAGAGGAGTTGGATTTAAGCTACTTATAATTTTAAAATAAGTAATTAAAGTTATAGCCATAGAGCTTCCTCTATAAGTAGCGGACATTGTTATATTTAAAATAAAAGCAACAAATTTATAAAAATGCACAACCAGTTTTTTCTTTTTTTTTCTAATAACACTAGCCCCCAAAAAATGGCGTGTGCTGGGTGTCGGACTAGGATTTTATAACGTATTTTTT
>JAHBCN010012506.1:0-26537 GCA_019359885.1 Listronotus oregonensis
AAAATTATCGTGAACTCGTGGAAGAACTGCCCCGGCCTATCATATTTTAAAATCAACATGTCCCTAAAACTTCACTCCATTCCCATTTGGATTTTTTTCCTGAAAATCTGGAGCTATATCGGACGAGCATGGGGAACGATTTAAAGACATCCCTCGATAGAAAAAAAAGATATACGGGGAAAGTGGAGCCCGAATATGTTAGCCGACTATTGCTGGACCCTAATACGGGACATCAGTCTTTCTTATAAAAGGAAGAGTTGAAGGAAATGAATATTAAAATAAATAACACTTGAAAATGTTTATACTGACAAAAATTTAAACTGTTACTAAAATGTATCCACCTTTTATTTTTAAATTAATAAATCAGTATTAAAGTGATTTTTTTATTGAATTTTGCTTAATATCAAAACATGTGTCTCTCCCTCATTATTGAAGGCTGATATCAAAAATCTGAAGCCAGATCTGGATTCAGCGGGCCCAAATATATAAAATACAGCCACAATCATTCCAGGGAGGCAAAAAAAGTTTTAGAATGTTGGTCAGTGTAATTAAATGAGTTAACGTAAAGTTTTAAGTTATGCTTGACAAAATTTGAAAACTGACTAAAGATAAACAACATTTTCGATATTATAATCATCAAAAGATATCTAATGCGAAAGATGATTACTTGATAGAAGTAATCAGGAAACAGATGGCTTGAAACAACTAAAGTTCCTGATTTTCCTCTAATTTTATCTTACCTATATGGCCTCCAACCATAGTGAAATTTGTCTTGTTTATTATTTTGCTTATAATTAATTCATATGTCAATAGTGTCGCTATCGTTTTTTATAAAGCTTCTAAAAATTTAGATAATTGTATAGAAAGTTGTTGAAAATTTTGGTATACGGGGATGTTTTTTTTATATATTTATTAAACTGAAAGAAAAAGCTAAGCCCATCTTCACTATATTTCTCCTTTTTTTAACTAAATTCTTCATTTTAAAGGGGTTCTCTGGTTTGACGTTCTGATTTTTATACATATTTAGTAATTTTTTTGTAAGGACCAATAAAGAAATAAAACTTTTGGAGTTTTTATTATTTTTTTATCAGTATTTTATGAATATACATATACATTTTTAGCTAAAACTATTCATAAGAACCAAAGTTTCGGTGTTCTGAAGACACCTGCTTCGAAAAAATGGACCCTCACTTGCTTCACAAAATCAGCTGACTGACTTATCTAAACCTAAACATATTGTAGGCGTTTTAATCTTTAAGCTTAAATACACGAAATGAGCTATTAAAAAAAAATAAAACTTGGATTTTTCACAGGTTTCGAAAAAAAAAAAAAATGTATTTTTTGCCAATTTTGTCAAATTCTTAAGATATAAGTTTGAAAGACTTAGTTTTGAGAAAAAAGCGTTTGAAGTTTTAAGTACAGTTATACTATAAAAATCCTAACATACCATTAATCTGCGATACCAAGACTAAAATAAATTTTATAACGTAAATCACTTCACCAGGTTTTTTTCTAAACTTGTTTAAACTTGTCTGTACTTGTATAAACATACATTTGTTTAAAAGGGTCTCAGCTATCAAGCCGACAAAACACAATAGGGTTGGCCTCTTAGAGCTCCGAACACCTGCCTCTACTAATTGCTATATCTTTATAATAGCTTTGAATTTTTAAAAATTACTTTACCACCATATTCTATACATATTAAGAAAACAATTTATGCAAAAAAAAATAAAAGTCAATAAACCTATCAAACCAGAAAACCCCCTTAGCATAAAATTGGCACATAATATTTTATAAACACCTTTTAAAAAACTGTTAAATAAAATGTAATTAGCATGAAATTTAAAGAAGTTCTGCAGTATTGGACACTTGAGCTGATATATTACTGCTTGTTTTTGAAGAAAATATATAAATTAATTTGTTAAAGTGCCTGACCCATTGTTTTTTAAAATTTTTAATAGATTTTAAACGCAAAATCCCGAACTTAATTATTTGTTAACAACCAGTTTGCAAAAAATATTTTAAAATGTCCTCCGTTGTCAAGATTTTTCATTTTTTACTCTTTGTTAGTTTAATTCGTTGTTAAGTTTATTGTTAACTTTAACAACAAGTTCGTAACTCGGTCGTTAGTTGTGGTTGTGTATCTCCATTTTGTTCTATATTAACATACTTTGATTTCAATAACTAAAAACTATTCTTAAAAGCTACGACTTATCTACTATCCGTTGTTCACCGAAGCTTGACCGACTATTCACGGATCAGCAAAGACTGCCAGAAATTCGGAATATCGATTCTAGGCTTGCTAAATACATTTTGGTTGTTTACAATTATTACAGCCCCTTTAAATGTTCTTTCTTTCCAGTGGGTTTCTTTATAAATAGTCTTTGCTTTCGACCATTGTTTGCGGTGTTTCTTTGACCAAGCGTGTTCGGCAATCCTGTTGTGTTCTTTAACTCTAACTTCGAGTTATCTTTTTGTTTCCCCGATGTATACATCACTACATTCAAGGGGAATTTGGTAGATACAGTCATTATTTGAAACATTGTTGTCTAGTCTCATCTTAGTTAGAATACCTGTTATAGTAATTTGGGATTTAATATCATTCTTATTCGCGATTATAAGGATCTTTGTTAAAGTTTCTTTAATACAGGGTGTTGTGATTGTTCAAAATGGTAAAAAGACATGTAGTTGGCACCCCCTACAAGTAAAAACCGTACTAAGATTAGGATTGAACCCGTCATACCAAAAACCCCACGGATACCATATTTTACCCCAATATTTACATTATCACAGATTATATTTAAAAAATAGAAAAATTAAATAAAAACTTTAACACCCTGTATTTCGGAAACGAAGGCCTTGCGGACCCATATTTGTAAAAACTTGTTTATTTTTGGACCCTGACTACGTACCTGAAGTATTGACATTGTTTCATGAATCACCCTGTATATGGAATTGTCATAAATATTTGGTCATGTGGAGTCTTTCCCAAGTAAAACTTTTTTGTCTTATTTTGAAATTTTAAATTGTTTCCTTTACCTTTACTCTATTTCAAGGAAATGATACTTTGGTTTATCCTATTACCTTCATTAAAAAGTACAAAGCTTTATCTAAAGTATTAAGTTTTTACATAAATAGAAAAAAAGGCATAAAAATGGACCTTAAATTGCCCTTCAAATTCACCAAATTATTAAAAGAGGGATCTTCTTTCGATACTCTATATAGGGAGAGCGGCATTTGGCACGAATTGCGCCGTCTAAGGCTGTAAAAATGGTCATACCCAAATCGAATTTTATTGAGAAAGTTTTCAAAGTCTGAAATATTTAAGAGCGATTTCGGAGGGCTTGTCTATATAAGAACTGATTTCTTTAAAATTGGTTTAATTTTGTGGATCGTAAAGTCTCTTGATGTAGCCAATACTGATGAGGTAAGGTGAACCATTTTATTATAGTGAACTGACTGCGGAAAACGTTTTTGTATTTGAGTAAAATTTAATAAAGGTGTCTATGACGGGCGTTGTATTCTAGAAGGGATATAGGTTTTCCAATGCAAATTATTAATAATAATATTAATATTAATATTTTTTATTATTATTATGTTATCATTATAATAATAATAATAATAATCACCTACAATACGCGAGCATAAGGTAACCCATCTGTTTTATATGGATGATCTGAAACTGTACGCAACTCGTGAGCGAGACTCACAACAGTCTCTTAAAGTGTTTCACGAATATACCAGATATTCGGTCTCGACAAGTGTGCAAAACTTAAGCTGGAGGAGCCGATAGCGCGCTACTCCGCCCTCTACAAAACAACGAAAATTATCGATATTTAGGTATCGACCAAAACTGGACTTAAGATGTTAGAGCTGTGAAGATCGAGCTCAAAAGCAATTACAGACGACGTTTGAGGAAAATGAGAGAATTTGAATTATCTAGAATAAATAAGGTCCTTGCTACTAAAATGCTAGCAGTTTCTGTATTGCTTTATTCTTTTGGAGTAGTTAAGTGGACGCGGAAAGAACTGCGCGAGCTGGACAACAGCACACGAAAAATAATGCATCTTCACCGTAGCATCCATCCATTTAAGCTTGGAGTGTATGCATGATCAGCTGGTTTTAAGTCTTGCTTGTCAGGTTGCCAATGGTATTGATCCATTGATGCAACTAGTAAGAGCCCACAAAATAGCTAATGTTTGAGCATTTCTATTCAAGGCAGCGGAGCGAGCAGCGGAAAAATTCGGTCTAAGATTTACAATAGATCCAAACGACGACCAATCACTTATACGACTTAAGTCTGAAGCCGTAAAAACTGCAGTTAAAAGAGCAGACCAGCAGATGCTCTTAGAAGATCTAGCCGCAGCATGGAGTATTTTCAAAGCAGTTCCCGGGGAAAAAACAAATTTTGGGGGATTCGATAGCGCCCAAAAAACCCCCCTTATGCAAAATTTTATAAAAATCGGCTTGGTGTCCGTAAAGTAGAATTTTACCAAAATAATTTTTAACAATAAAGCATCATCGATCTATAAAAATGTTATTTAAACATTGAAAAAGTTATTATTTTCGGAGTGATGTTATTCAGTGTGTTGCCGGTGCAGTGTGTTTATAAGAACTCTCTGGCCTTGCCCTTAAATTATATTAATGCCAAACAAGGTTTGTTTACTTTATTTCTATCTAAAAATTCCTTGGGTACAACTTTAATAGATCAAAACTAAGACGTCACCGATATGTATGTATGCACCTTTAATCTCAACTTTTTGCTGAAGAAAACTTGAAAAATTACCTCATTAAATATCTTAGACTGTTTAGCAAACACCCCGTATAGCACAAAGCGTTACTTACCACAAATAGGGCAATCCACGGTTAAAAAAATGGTCACATTTCCCAAATCAAATTTCACTGAGGACTTATTCGCAGCCTGAAGATATTTAAGTGCGATCAGAGAGGGCTGTATTAACTAAAAGTGATTTTCCTCGAAATTGATTTAATTTCGTCGATCGTAAATCCCTCTTAAGTACCGATGCTGATGGGACTGAGAGCTGTAAAATTTTTAATATTGTGATCGGCTGCTGAATGTATGTCGAATTTGTGGAAGCACTTTAGTTGAGAGAATACTAAATTTGTTATATGATCATCATATTGCTTTATTGTCATATAAAATTATAACATCATTTCGTCAAAGCATAATGAAATTAAACTGTGATAATAACAATAAATAATTATAAATTATATACCGTTATAAAAAAAAAGACAAAATAATGTTATATGCAGCAAATTATTCTAATTATCTTCCAAAAATATTAAGACAATGAATTTATGAAAACTACCCCCACGAATATTTATGAGGGAAAAAACGAAAAAAAAATATATATATATATATATATATATATATATATATATATATATATATATATATATATATATATATATATATATATATATATATATATATATATATATATATATATATATATATATATATATATATATATATATATATATATATAGAGGAAGTAGTCGCGACTGACTAGTTAAGAAAAAAAATCGAAACTAGAGTAGTGGGTGTAGCAGTCTTTTTTTTTAAAATTTTTGAAAAAGGATTGGTGGCCTGGATTAAGTAATGAAACCCTTTTCTGTTTTGTCAAAACTTTCGAGTTTATTTTCTCCTTTTCCCCAGGACTAACTAAAAATAAAGTTTTTACAATTAGAAAAACTAACTAAAAACCTTAAAAAGATTTAACTCACCAAAGTGGGTTGCTATGTGGCCAGCAATATCCATGCGGATAATCAAGATTTATCTCCATATGTAAAACTACATCTTTTTAAGGGAAAAAATTTATTTAAAAACTTAAAGGAGAACCGGGATGAGAACACGTGGAAAAGCGCGGTAAAAGTTCTGACAGACGTGATCGAATGTATAAAACTATCTGAATGAATCACCGACATTCGTTACTCGAAAACTTCGATTAGAGAGGGATGCGAGATTAATGACATGTGAAAAGAAAGAGACATATCTTGTTATTTTTACAGCGCAGGATCTATATAATAATCTAGGAATCAGGTACTGTGTGGAACAGTTCTGGGTATTATATGAGTCCTGCATCAAAAATAACAATGCTGTCGACGCATCCCTCTCTGAGTTTTCGGTCGTTGTTCATTCAGATGGTTCCCCTACGGCGTCGCAGCCGCGCTCCGGTCCCCGGTCCGGTTTCTCCTTTAAATTTTTAAATAAATTTTTTTCCCCTTAAGATACCGGTTTCGTATATGGAGATAGGACTCTTGATTATCCGCATGGATCTGTTTCCCTATTGGTTAAATCTTTTTAAGGTTTTTTAGGTTAGTTTTAGTAGCCGCGTTGGTCCGGCGAGAGAGGGGAGAAAATAATAAACTCTCGGGCCGACGAAACGAAATTTTTAAATCCGAGCCGCAATCCTTTTCAATAATTTAAAGACTGCTATACTCTGAATTTCAGTATATATATATATATATATATATATATATATATATATATATATATATATATATATATATATATATATATATATATATATATATATATATATATATATATATATATATATATATATATATATATATATATATATATATATATATATATATATATATATATATATATATATATATATATATATATATATATATATATATATACAGGCAAGTCTGTGAGGTGAGACCCCCCGTTTATTGCTTTAAATATTCAAATTGGGAAGAAATGTTTTATACAAAAATATTTTGGTTTTTACTACTCTAACTTTGCAAACAACTTGTTATGTATACAGGGTGTATTAAAAGGCCCGTACAAGGAGAAAAATTATTTTTTTTTAATGGCTCCTTATATTTTTGTTGCATTACTGTTTTCTGGATGAAATTCTAGATATTTTATATGGCACATCATATCCCTATATTTAATTGTTTACGAGATATTTGCATTTAAATACAAATTTAGAAGGGAAAAAATCCGCTCATCTTTTAATGGTTGTTTTACGTTTCTATGGTTTCAGCGGTTTTGAGAGTTGCATATTAACCATATATTTATGAGAATTAATAAAAATATCCAAAATGACAGTTTTATTAATCTGCTAAAAAATGATTCAACCGTTTTTTTTGTTTAAGGGTTTACTATTTTTACTCATTATTTGATATCTAATTACTTATTAATTATTACTATGAGTGTTTTGTCACTCTACAAAAACCGTTAAAACCATAGGAAACGTAAAAAAACATTAAGAGATAAGAGGATTTCATTCTAATTTGCATTTAAATGGGAATATCTCGTAAATTGCTGAATATAGGGAATATATATATATATATATATATATATATATATATATATATATATATATATATATATATATATATATATATATATATATATATATATATATATATATATATATATAGTTTAATCTTAGTTGTTGCTGCTGTTTCGTTGTTTTTTTTTTCCTTGTTTTGGGCAAAATTGTCTTCCACGTTGTGGCTAGGTGTAAAGCGTCGTCTCCTTTGTTGAGTCCTCCACTTTTTTTGTGTTTCTATGGCTTCACGGATTAGCCTTGTCTTGGCGAAATGGTTTCGTTGGTCACCTGTTGCAGCTGTTGAAGTCTATTTGGTGTCCTGTTTCTAGATGGTGTTGAAACAATGCAGAAGTCGTTTGCTTTGCAACGACGATTGCAATTCCGTGTAAATTTTAAGGGGGTCAATTATTGGCTCCCTTGTACATTTTACAGAAAAAATGTAAGATAACTTTTTGAAGAGACCAATCTGACAAGCCCTCGTGCCAAGTTTCAAAAAATTTTAATAAGCGAATCTTGAATTATTCAATTAAATGTAATTGCAAAATTACCCCTGACATGAGGCAAAGTGTCAATAAATCAGCGACAGTCGGTATTTGAAAAAAATATGAATTATTTAATCCATTTATTCGTTAAGTGGCATTATGCGGGAAACAGTTTTAGGCAGGTATCGTGTTTTTAGTTTATTTTTCCACCAAGCCCATTCCGTCCATTTTAAGTATTAAACGTATTATCAGTAAGTTCGAGTCCAAAGGTACCGTAATAAATAATTGTAAATGTTCAACTCAAGATACCAAAAATAGAGCCAAAAGAGAAAGAGAGAACAGAGATTTTAATATTCTACTGAGTGTGGAGGAAAAGAAAATGGTTAGTACGAGGGTTCTTGGGCAAGAGGTAAATAAACATCATACAACAGTATTGCACACTTTGAAAAAATACAAATAATCGTATAAATTCAAAAAACATCAAGAGCTGCAGGAAGGACATGAAGAGCAAAGAATGGCATTTTTTTTGAAATAATGAAAAGAGCAAATAACGATAGGAATTAAAAAAAAAATATTTGTATTATCGATGAATCTACATTCATCCTCAATAATGAACCAAATGTTCAGAATTGCTGATATTGGAGCCAAGAAAATTATCATCGCTTTGTTCATACTCGGACACAATATCCCCAAAAAAACCATAGTATTCGTGGGAATTATCGGACACCGTATCATTGGATCTTTTTTTATGGACTATAACCTAACAGCAGAAACCTATTTGGACTTATTTCAAAATCAAATTGGACCCGCCTTGAAAGAAGTTCGGGAAGATCAAATGATCTGGTACCAAATGGATAGTTGCCCCGCCCATAAAGCCCGTATTGTTAGAGAGTACCTGAAAAATGCTTTTAATGGCAATATTATTGATCCACGGTACCGGATACTTTCGCCAGCCAGGTCACCTGATCTTTTACTGAATGACTTCTTTCTATGGGGTCACTTAAATAGTGTGATTTATAAAAGTGTAAAATTTGAAAGTCTAAACCAGCTACAAAACGCTATTTCGCTAGAATGTAATCAAATTTCGCAATATCAACTTAGCAACGTTAGAAATTAATTTTATGATCGGATATTGTTTAGCTGTTAATGGGGGGTTGTTTGAACATTTGATTAATTAATGTGTTTATGTAATTCTCTAATATTTTTAAAAAAGTTATTGTAATTTATTTCATTTTATTTTTCCACACCTATCAAAATATTAAGAGTTTAGTTCTCTCCTTTTTCGGATCTATTTTTGATCTTCTGAGTTAAACATTTACAATTATTTATTGCGATGTCTTTGGACTCGAATTTACTGACAATACGTTTAATGGTTATAATGGACCAGATAGACTTGAAATATTTTAGATACTGCTATTGGTTTAATTAAATTCTAATATGATAAAATTATTTTTAATAGACAATAAATAATAATTATTTTTATAGTTAAACTTAACGTATACACTTTGTGATATGGTTGCCATCCCAACATTACTTTCCAACTGAAGTATTTATTTGTAGTGTATAGCTCATATTTGATTTGATGAATATTAGTTTATCCTTACTTCAACGAATATGACATTAGTATTTTGCGCATTTGAAAAACATGAAATAACTGCAGAACATTACTTTGAAATCATAATTAAAGTGCGAATATTGTTGCGATAATATAACAGTTGCGAAGAAGGCCACCGTCAAACGTGTGTTCACGTACATGAAAATGAAAGAAACTGGCATCCACATCGATAAATTAAAGCGATGAAAAGCCAAAGTGATGCACTTTACGAAATATTACTGCATAGTGGAAAGTGTAACGTGAAAACACGTCATCCTTAACGTAATTCACCGTCGTTTATTATTGAACATTGCGGAGACATCATTTTGCATAAAGACCTTGGTATGACGCCATACAAAGTCCAATTGGTTCAGGAGTTGAAGCCAGCATGACCATCAATGCGTTTTCGCTTCGCTAAGTGATGGGCCTGCGATCGACTTACAGAAGATGCCGATTTTGCCAAAAAAATCATCTTTTCAGATGAAGCTCATTTTGATCTTGGCGGGTATGTAAACAAGCAAAATTGTCGCATTTGGGGGCACAGAAAACCCGCACGCATACATTGGAAAGCCGACGCACCCAAAACGAGTCACTGTTTGGTGCGGTTTTTGGTCAGAGGCATAATTGGGTATTTTCTTCGAAAATGAGCAAGAAAGATAGCCGTGACAGTCAATGGCGTTATTATCGGGCCATGTTGGGCAATTTTGCCACGAAATTGAAGAGGAGGATATTGGCAACATTTGGTTTCAACAGGACGGCGCTACGTACCACACAGCCAGCTACACTCGATATTTGCGTCCTGTTTTTTTGAAGATCTCATTATCGGCCATATGACTGATGTCGTTTAACCACCTCAGACTGCGATTTGACACCGTTGGACTATTATTTGTGGGGTGCCGTCAAAGATAAGTGTTACGCCGACAAGCCAGAGACAATTGACGCTTTAAAGGACAATATTCGTGAAGCCATTGGTGAAATACAGCTGCACACAATCGATAAGGTCCTTAAAAAATTGGACCGATCGTGTAGGCTACTGCATGACCCAGCCGAGGCGAAAGCATTTGAATGAGAAATTGTTTTCCATTATTAACCGGAAGGATTGTACTTTCAAATAAAAAAATAGAATTTGAGAAAATAATTAGTAGTTTCTGTTTTATAAAAAATAAAAAAAAAAGTTATTTTGCGGACCCTTTATAATGGTTGTGAGATTAATGTAAGGAAAAAAAACATTTCTTGTATTTGGCTGTACGTCAGAGTTGACAAAGCTTTATAACAAATTGTTTGCCGATTGCTGAAATTTGTCTGTTTGGTTTTACCAAAGATAATACTACTACGAATAGATGGTTCATTTAAATGGGGCGTTTTGAATTAGTTCGGAAATATCAATGCTTCCGTAAATGCAAGATAAAATTAAGTCGGTAACCCCTGCTTGTATCGAAATTTTGAAAACCATGTGCGACATTGTCAATGTCTGTCGCTTGTACCTTATTCGGAACAAGAAGTAGCGAAAGCGGGCGGCTAAACGGATTGTGTTTTTTTCTAGTCGCGTTCCATCACGCCAATAGTAAAGGCCACTGCCGGCAACACTGTTTAACTTTCGTTCAAGGATAGCCGCATCTCTCAAGTGGTTGTAACAAATGATTGTAAAGTCCATTAGAGGTATCAAAAATATAGCGTTGAATGGATTCATCTTATCCGTAGTAGTATTATCTTTGGTTTTACCTAAAACGAAAATTTGGTAATTTTGCAATTACATATAATTGAATAATTCAAGATTTGCTTACTAAATTTTTTTAAAACTTGGCACGAGGGTTTGGCAGATTGGTCTCTTACGTTATCTTACATTTTTTCTGTAAAATTTACGTGGGATTTTTTATGTTCCGCTCGACGACGCACCACCTGGTATGTATGTTTATATTGTTTATAATCATTTTTAATGTAAATAAAAGCATCTGTTTTTTAAACATTTTTGATCATCAGCATCTAGTTTTTATTACATTCATGAAACTTCGAAATATCAAGTAATTAATTCAATTTTACCAACCGAACCATAAACACTTTGTTGCCCGATACGATAAAAAACAAATTATCGGATTCGATACGCATCATAAGGACCCTACCGACCTTCATTGTAATTTTATTTGCGTTCCCTCGTGGCGCAATCCCTCGGGCGTATCTCTCGTACCGCAAACGTTTCAGTTAGGAAACATCATCAGCATAAACATGAATTTTTTATAATCGCTTTTTTGGGGACAAAATTTCCTGCTCTATCCACTTGGGTAAATCCCTTGGAGACCGTGAAATGTGTCGGTCTTTAACTTTGTAATTTCTAAATAAACTGCTTTAAGTTTAAAGTGGTTTTCTTAAGAGTTATTTAATCTTTAGTACCGCACACGAAGGCTTGTGTAATGTCTAAGTAATTTGATATACCGGGTGTTGCTCCGCCGAGCGGGACATAGGGAATCCCATGTAAATTTTGAAGTAGTCAAATATTGGCTCCCCTAATTATTTTAGAAAAAAATGCTATTAGGATTTATTGAAGAGCACAATAGTTCCACCAAAATAAAAATTTGAGCATTTTTAAACCAACCAGAAAAGGGAGTAAACTGCTTAAATACTTCTGCAACGTAGTATCTTATTATACCCTGTACTCTAGAAATCAATAATAAAAACACCATATCGATTTATCAGTGACAATTTAGATCATTAATTTATAATGTCATTCCCCAAAACTGAACAATTTTATACGGGAATTTCAAAAAGAATCCTCGCATTTCATTTTAGTTTACAGCTAATTCCAACACATGCACTCATAGTTACGCAAGACAATAAAACAAATTTGTCTATTTTTTTAGAAATCAATTTTGACGAAAATATCGGATTTAACCCCAAATTCAAATTTTTTTAAATTCCCAAATTAAACGATTAAAAAACTCATTTCTTACTTTTTGGCATTGGTCCCAAAAAATTTCGGGAAACTTTTCAGCGGAAATAGCTTTCCCTTATTTGGTTTAAATTTTCATATTTTCTATGGTTAAAGCTTATTTTTTAAACTCCCCATAGAAAAAAATCGTTTGGCCAAAGATCCGGAGACCTGGCTTAAGATTGCGTGGTTCGGGCCTATGATGTCATTATTAAATGCGTTGTTCAAGTATTCGCGCACAGCTCTGGTACTGTGTGCTGGGCAGCCATCCATTTGATACCAAATCTCTTGATTTTCACGAGCAAGGTTGTTCAAAGCAGGCAAAATTTGTTCCTCTAAAAGTTCCAGAAATTCTAAACATTCAAAAAATTTTCCTTTAAGGAAAATTTTCAAGGATATGGGGGCCGAAAATTCCGGCCAAAACATTAATTTTTTGTGGATATTGAGTCTTTCTCAACAAATCGATTTTGGTTTTCGTTACTCTGGTACCAAATTTTTAATGTTGGGTTGTTGTTCAGATGTAAAGGTGCATTCCCTCAGTAAAGCAAATATTTTGTAAAACCTCTGTCAGTGTTTGTCTCCATCATCTCAAAACCGAAATTCTGTCGTCGTATTCCGTCTCCGTTTCTTAATTCTTGGTGTCTTTCGTACTTGTAAGCGTGGTATTTAAACTTTTTAAAAATTTTGAGATATTTTGGTGTGGTCTTTTCCCCGTAATGTCCTTTTCCCGTTTTTCTCTTCTAATGTTTCCTTTGGCCTCACTCTACACAAAGTATCACCCAAATCCCTCTCTTTTTTTTACAATTTGTCTCTGATTTTTACGTCGATTTTTTCCATTTTCAATTATTGATTACTTTTTGTAAAATTTCAAATTTTTTATGTCCGTTTTTATTTTTAATTTACTTGGTAAAATTTTGGGCCCATTGGAAAAAAAGGCTGCCAACATGTCCGCTACTCTTCGATAACTATTTTCCCCGATAAAACCATTTTATAATAGTGATTTTTTTTTTTTGAGTAGTTCATTATTTAAACATATACTTGCGTTCCCTAAAGATACATATAACCCCTTTATCATCAAAAATATTTTTAAAAACTACATTAATTCAAAATATAAATATTACAATTTTATCTACACTGATGGTTCAAAAAAACAACAAGGTTGGAGCAGCCTTTTGGACCCCGATCCAAAGCTCTTTCTTTTGAATCATACAACGGAGCATTTACATTCAAATTATTTGCTATCATGAAAGCCCTAGACTTGACTCTCCAGTTAACACTAATTGGGAATTCAACTGACTCCTGAGCTCCATAAAATCAATAGAATCCTACTCAGTAGATCACCCATTGGTGGAAATTGAAAAAAAAAAAATAGAAAAATTGCATTTTAGAGAAAAAAAGTAATATTCCTTTGGACACCAGGACATGTTAGGCAATAAGGGAATGAACAATCAGACCTCATAAATTAATCTAACACAAAGATAAACATAAAATAACATTTTCTACAAAAAGAACCTACAAAACTTCACAAAAAACATCTCAAAAAGCATTACACAACTGGAATGGGACTTAGAAGAAAGCAAAAATAAACTACAAAAGGTAAAACAACTATACTTTGAGCAAAATAACATATCTTATTTGATCAGAAGAACATCTTGCATAATGGCCAGACTACGTATCGGACACACCAATCTAACTAATAAATACCTGATAGAGAGAACTAACCCACCTCGATGCGAATTATGCGACTGTAACCTTAGCATTCAACACATCTTCGAAGAATGTAATAAATATAAAAATGAACTACAAAACATGAACATACCTAATAGGAAACATCAAAGAAAAGTTATCATACAAAATTCACTTCAAATTATGGAATTCTTAAAAAGAACCAACTATACTTCAAGTCCAAAATTTCTGTCAATGACGCATCGCTCGCTTTTAGAGTGCCCGGGTTGTGTGGGCAGGAATCAATTCCAGTGGCAAAAATAAATGATAAAATTTCGTCAAAACATGAAAATATTTTTTACAAGCAAAAGTTATTTTCTCACATTTTCATCAACCTTTAAATTAGTAACAAGCCTATATTATTTTGGTATTATTCGGATTAATGAAAAATGTAATTTTTTTGCTTAATTTTCACACCTCCTATTTTGAGGGTCATAGAACACAAATTTGAGTTTTTTGGTGATTTTTTAACGTTTTCAAAAAAAAAACATTTTTTACTTTAATTTACCTTCTCTGATTTTATTTTCTCATGAAAAAAATAATAAAATTTTAGTCTTAACATAAATTAAAAAGATGTAAAAGCAGAACGATAGACAATCCAAGTTACACCGACTTGCCAATTTACCACCGATCTTGCAATTTCAATATTAAATACGATATTCACACGCATTGCTTCATCAAAAATATCCACTATATAAGGAACACGAAAGCTCTGAGATCATCAGCTTGTAGAATCCAATAACTATTTCGGGTCTTTCATGTCCATATTTAGGATTTCCATATCGAGAATATTTTTGATCAACATTGCGGTGAGCAAAGCAAGGTTCGCATACCTTATAAAATGTCATAAAGAAAACTATTACAACCTGGTAACAGGTCAACATTTTAAATTTCGAGTTGAATTCGGACGTAAACGTTTTACCTACTTTTTATTGAAAATTAAGGTTTTTTCCTTACTTTTTAAGTGTTTTTTTTAATATTAACATAGTATGAGTTTTTTAAATATGTTTTCGTGCAAATGACAGAATTTAAAGAATATGTCGTAAAATGGAATTAAACAATTCAATTATTATTTTTAAAATACTATAAGAGCGCAAAAAAACAGCTTCTGATTCATGTTTAACAATCGAAAAGTAAAAAGTGTGCCAAAAAAATGGAAAAATCGCATTTTCCAGTATCCGAATAATTACTAATATTGATTTTTTGCCTTTTAAAACTCTGAATACCGTAGCGTAAAAACTTTTGTTAAAGTTGCATATCATTCTGCAGCATTCAAAGTGGTTAGTTCTGGATTTCGTTCCCGATCACATGGTAAACATTTTTAACCATTATTCGTTCCTTTAACGTTAACTGAGTTTTTTTTGTAGGCGGATAACTAGTTAAAGGTTGGTTAATATTCAAAATTTACAGAATTAAAACAAGACTAAATCTTTATATACAATTATATACACTAAATAAGATAAACTATTATAAAATTGGCACAAAACAATATCTATATACTACAATTATTAGAAATTTATAATATTTAGAAAATACCCTGTATAGCAATTAAAATTTAAACTTACAAAATCTGTCCATAATCAATAATAACTAAATAAAATAATCGAACAGCACGAAAACCCTGTCGATACGCTTATTTTCAAGTCTCTTCAAGTTGTAAACTAAGGAATGTGTGTTGCCACTTTTATTGTCTTCTCGATAACAATGATTTCAATACATATTGGCTTGCTATTTTAAGTGCAATCGCTGGCTGGTGATATATTCTTGCGAATTATGACAACGTGGCGATAAAACTTTTGGCCGGTTCACTGTTATTTAAGCGGCTTAAAAATCATTTACTAGTGTTAGATTTTTATTCAGCCGCTTCGTCGGTTGGGTGGCCGGTATTAAATGAGTCACTGAGGGAAATTTTGGACTTTAGGTATAATAGACAAAATATAGAAAACATAAAGAATATAGGAATAAATAGAAAGAAACAATTACAAGCTCACAAACAAAGATAGAAAAATACACCAACTAACACTTACATAACCACAACTAGTAATATAAATAGACCCAGCAAAAATTAAAGACACTAAAAAACCCAAAGGGTTGACGTGTCTATAATTAATAAATCTCTCCCTCTCTCTTTTTTTTTTAAACGAATTTAAAATAAAAACCTATTTTTTACTTTAAATAATTCTTATTAAAATGGTTTAAACTTCATTTTAATTAGCACACACATTTGTTTCATGTATTATTGTTTGAAAATACACCATTCGCTTTTAAAAAAAATATAAAAAAGCACGCATAAATGTTTTTTAAAAGTCCTTAAAAGAATCCAAGCAACGCAATAATAAGAGATGACTGAAAAATAAGCTTGTATAGGGTCCCTTTATGAATACAATAGCCCGATATAATACGTTCGAATAACCCAGAAGATAAAGAGAGAGGGCGTGATAGAACAGTGAGCTCTTTCATTTCCGTTATTATTTCTGTATTTATTTATGACGGCGCGCTTATCGAATACTAACCCGGCCATCATTTGCTCCCGTTCGCCTAAATCTGATATTGTCCCGTTTTCGTTTATGAAAACAAAGGGGACCTTCGATTTCACTGAAATGGCAGATTCGCTTTTTCGATGGAATTTTAAAATACATTTTCAAAATTTCTTTCTGTTTTCATTTATAGGGAAAAATTTTTTGATTTCACTAAAAATACTTATGTAAAATAAGGCCCAAGTTTTTATCCAAATGTCTCGGCTTTTTAAAGTACTGAGATCTGAGATCCTAAATAAGATAAAGAAAGTTAAATCTGATAAATAAAGTTAATACGATAAGACGTCCAAAATAGTACTGCAAAGTATTTAAACAGCAATTAAAAAAAAAATATTTGTCGAATAGTATCAGCCTTTATTCTCTTTAAACAACATATTTAAAAATATCTAAAATATGAATTTTTGGTCAATTTTGGCGGTTTTCTCTAAAGCATGCCGCGATGTAGTCGAGTTGTCATGGCCTTCGCGATACATGATATAAACAGCTTTCCAAAAAGCTTGTTAACTCCATTAAAAAAAAACGTATTAACAAATTTTAAATCCCACCAACAAAATAAAAAAATTAATCAGTATTTAAGCATACCATATATTCCAAATCTAGTAGAAAAAAATTTAAATGTTTTCAAAAACCAAAATGTTAAAGTCAGTTATAGAGGATTTAATCTAGCACACAAAAACTTTACTAAACTCAAATCTGAAATAGAAAATATAAGAAAAACCTTTTTTACAAATACCTTGTAACATTGTGAGGAATCTTTGGTGACGAATACTTAAAAAATGGCCTAAACAGCCATAAATATAACAAAAAGAATAAAGCTGCTCTTGCCAATCATATAACAGAAAAGAAACACTTTTTTGAATACAGAATTAAACATAAAAAAGAAAGAAATTCTGGAAATTATTTATATTAAACAAAACCCAAATAGTATTAACTCTAGAACCGATATAAAAAACTTAAACAAAATTTACCATCCCCTACTAAACAAATAATACTCTCAAAACTCAAAAAAATCCATATGTCGACGTTAGTTTTGAGAATAACCTCAACTGGCACAAAACATTTTATCCATAGCTTCGGCAGCTTCAAAAAAGATTGGATTTTCTTCCGACCAGAAAATATTTCTCTTCTTCCAATCTTACCTCTGTATGTGTCTCAAATCAGATCCTCTTTAGAATATTGTTCTCATGTTTCTCCCCCAACTTAGCATTCTGGACTCCATTCAAAAAGGCCGTTCGTCTTATTAATGATCAAACGCTCACGAAAGGCTTCCTCTTCTTGCCCCCGTCGAGCTGTAGGATCTGTCGCTTTCTATGGTATTTTGGCTTCTCAGAGGTTACCAGTATAATTCCTTCTCTGGCGCTTAACAGAGCAACACGAGTGCAACTTTTGTGCATCCACAGTTCAATTAGAGAGGGAACTTCCCGCTTTCTTCGTTTCTTCATCCCTGAGTGTCAAGACTTGGAACCTGCTGCCCGAAAGTTTTTTTCTTTTTTTTTTATCTTGGGACAGTCCACGACGGCTGTTGCCTAAGTACTAACGTACCGTGGGTTTTCAGTGGGGAAGGAGTTTGTTCACACGGGAAATTTTTGGAGTTGGGAGGAGAAGGAAAAACTTCTGCGGGCAGCAGGTTCCATAGTCTGGACCTCTAGGGATGAAAAACAAAAAATCGGGAAGTTCGGGCCTCTCTAATTGAACTGTGAATTGAACGCTCCCAATCCCAAAAATTTAAGTTCTTGTGAAAAACTCCCCTCACCACACGAGACCCCATACGTTTCGAGGTCCCTTTATATAAGAAACCATTGTTTTCTTTTTAAAATAAAATTTGAAATAAAGTATTTGAAATCCTCCTGTAACTTCGAATATTATTTTTGTCAGCTACATTATTTTGATGTGTCTATGTTTAACCTCATAGATAAATAAGTATATGAGAAGATGGGACTTTCAAATTTTTATTTTTAAAATTACATTATTTAATATAGAATGACTTACACAGTCAAAAGCTTTTGCTAATTCACAAACAATCGCAGCTGCTAAATCACCATCATTTAATAGAGTTTTAAGTGAAAGTACGCTGAAACATAGTACTTCCATAGTGAAGTATTGTTAAAACGGATTTAAAACTGAAAAAGCTAAGATATAACTTCCTTCTTTAGCTAGTTTGACTCCTTTAACATATGAGATACGTCATACAATTTTCTAAGACTAAAAATTAAATGTTTGTACGTATTTTGTACCCTCTGGATTCTTTATTTATCTGCATAAACTAAACAAGGCCCATAAAATAAAATCGCAATAATTAGAATTAGAAAGAACTAAAGTCTCATACGACTTTTACGCATAAATAAGATTTGAAAAAACAATTCTTCTATGTAAAGGAGGGGGTTTGGAAAATGTTAAATAAAAAGTTGTAAATGTTGTTACTGAGGGTTCTTTTATAACGTTACCAAAAAACAATAACGTCGCCTTTTTAAGATATAACGCGAACTTGCGTTGTTTTTAATGGAACACCCTGTATATTATTAGCTAAAATGAAAGATCGTTTTATCCCGATTTCAAAAATATATGCATAGTCGACATATGGGTTGGCCGTTTTCAAAATATTTCTGTTTAAAAGCCGTTTTCAAAATATAATTTTAAAAATTTTATTTTAGTGAAATATAGTTTGGTGGGTCCATTTTATTATTTCTTTAAGATATCGAATAATTTATTTGATATAGCGAACGGATTTAATTCTTAACATGGTCTTTTCTGTTTATTTAACTGTACACCCTATATTAGAAAAGTTCTCTAACATCTTAGAATAAGCAACCACCTTTTTAACAACGTCATCACAGAAAATTAGCCTAAAACACTATATAAAATAACATAAATTAAAAATAAAAGTTTTCGAAATGGCCACTATTTTCCAAAAAAACGTCTATATCCCCGTTTTTTTTTTCCAAAGCTGCGTATATGGAATCTTGGTTTTCGGTTTTTAAAAAAAAGTATCTTAATTTTAAAATATTTTGAATTTCTTGTATGCTTAAATTTTATGTGAATTTTTTCTTTTAGAACCCCCCAAAAAAAAAGTATCTAACGGCGTTAAGTCTGGGCTTTTGGGGATCCCCCAAAATTTTTTGCCTATCCAAAGGGAAATGTGTTATTGAAAAAAATATCTTACCCAAACCCCGTTGTGAGGCGGTGCCCCGTCCTGTTCCCAAAATTTTTTATTGACATTTAGCTCTGGAAAATTTTGTGGTAGGGTATTTAAAAATTTTTTTTTCGGTTGTTGATGGGGGTTGACCTGTTAATGTATGTTAAAAAAAACCCAGGACCTATTATTTCCTTGTAAGATGCCGGCAAAACCATGTAGTTTTTTGCCTCCCAGAAAATCGGATTGGCCTTGCTTGATGGGGATTAGTAGAAGCCCAATAATGCGTGTTTCTTCTATTATATATCCCACTAGTAAAAAAACTTGCCTCTGGAAACAATATGTTATAAAAAAAATGGATTTTCCTCAAACCTTTGCATCATATTCTGACAAAACCTCAGCCGTGTTAGTTTATTGTCCTCTGATAAATACTGAGCTTTTGTAAATTTAAATGGATAAAAATGGTGCTTTTTCAAAGATGATTGTATTTTCCAAAAAGTCAAGTTTAATTCTCTACTAGCTTTTGGTATAGAATGTTCACCCAGATAGCACAATTTGCTTTAAAAGTGCTTAAGAAGTACTCTTGTTTTGAACAAAAAACGCTTAAAAAGTACTTGTTTAAAGCGCTTTTAACCACTTCGGCGTCCCTCCGGCCGACAAAAAAACGACGATATTTAAAAGCACCCCCCAATCAGTACTTCTAAAGCGCTTTCTGTAAGTAATTCACAAGAGATTTTATATTAATGCTTTTGCATTCAGTCATTCCTCTAAAGCATGTAATTAAGTGCTTCTAGAGCGCTTATGAATTTCACTTTTAGCACTTCTAAATGATAACTTAAAGTAAACTGCTCAACAAATGCATGTAGCCACCCGTTAATTTGGTCATATTTAATATATTGAAACTTTACTGTAAATAAACAATTAAAAAACAATAAATTAGGGGTAGAACGACATCACTGAATAGGCAATGTCAAAGACTCAAAATTGACCTCTTTAAGATTTGTTGTCAAAGTCCAATAACTTCTTTATTAAGAGAATAACAGAAAATTGTTTAATACTAGTTATAGAAATTGATCGGGACTACCAAAGTATTCAAAATTATAAAAGGGTACTTCAAAAGTCTGACGCGCAACAATACATTTTTTTAAATTTAAAATTTTTGGATATTTTAGTTGTAATCTTATTTATAAAAAATTTTTTTTCAAGTTTAAATTTTTGATAGTTTCTGGGATATAACTTTAAAGTGATATTTCAACCTTCTGAATGTCTCTAGCATCTAAACGGCTGAAGCTAAAGCAAAAAGGTTTGCACTTTCGGGATAAGACCTGTCCAATAATGGTACAAATAACTTGGTTACCATTGGTGGCACGATGGTAACTATGATGATTAGTACTAGGATAAGTCTTCAAAAACTGAATCTAGCTTCAGCCGTTTTAGATTTTAGAGAACCTTTCAAAGTGTGAAAAATGTCACTTTTCTAAGTGAATCTTGGGGAAAATATCAAAAATTAAATCAAGTATGAATTAAAAAAAATGAATATAATTAAGATTACATTAACCAAAATATACTGTATATAGTATGACCATATTGTATAGTTGATAGAGGCAAAATAATTATCTTAATTAGGCTGTAATTAGGGGATAAACATAACTTAATATTTCTAAAAAACATGACAAGGGAATAAGTTGGGTTACCTATACCTAAAATAATAATGAATTAAAATGAAGCATAACAATAAATCTGTTAAGAAGTCTACCTACACTCTAAAGTAGCTTAAATTTTAGTAGAGTTACGAAGTAGTAAAATGACCAAATATATTAGGTGGCTTACATGCAATTGTTGAGCAGAAAAGGGGTACAAAAAAAAACAATTTAATATTTGCCTTCTATTTTCAAAAAAGGATAAACAATATTCGCTTAGTTTGACTTCATCCTCAAAGTTTGTCTTCACCCTCAAAACTGGCTCCACTGCTTCGTTGTTGTGGGTCTAATGAAAAATACATTAATTAAATAGGGCAGTCCCATAGTCAAGAAAACCGACCCAATATTCTGTAACACAATGGAAAGAAAATTTCTTTCTATTTTATGTTTTGTCACCTTTTAGTACTTGTTACTGAATAGAGAGGAAGAGAGAAAGGAATTTCCTCTCTATATACTTAAATAGGGGGCAGATTGCCATCAAAATAAGACCGCAAGTATTTTCAACTAATATAGAAAATGTGATGTCACTGCATCACAAATTTTTCAAAGTAAAGTCCAGAATGAAGAAACCCTAATAAATGTGTCAAAAAGTTAATTTTACCGAACTTTTCAGTGAAAAATACTTTTGGCAATATTTTGATAAGCAACTCGGTGGATATTCCTCTACGCATAATTATGTATAAAAATGGTATTTTAATGGAACAATAGATGAACTTAGAAATCACGGTAGGAAGATCTAGAGCCATTATTACCTTACCTTTTTTTTCTGGTCTCTTTCCTCGCCCGCCTTCTCGGTCGATCGAATTTCTTGAAATGTTTTGTGATTTTTTTTTTAACTTCTTTGATCGTTGCGTTTTTGAGAGAGGATTTCTTTTTTACAGCAACTAAAATAGAAAAACACCACGGTACAAAATCATCCTAACTAACCCAACCCCTAACCTAACTAACCCAAACCTCATATTTTAAAAATTTTTTTTGAACAAAAGCGAATATTAGACAGAAAAATATTTTATGCTTTTAAGGTATTTTCGGACAAGCCCCCATATATTTTTGACGCCATTTGCATGGACTAGGTTTACGGAAAGTAGAGTCTTTTGAAAATTAAAGACTTACCCAGTAGTATTTTCAGCCATCCTCCAAACACAAAAATTACAAATTTTTAACTAAAAATATAAAAAGTTCGGATACAGCAAGTAGGACGAAGGACGAAGACAAAGGTTAGGTTAGGTTCGGCTAACATGGATGATCGATCGGAATGCAGTTACCGACCAAAAGAGTTCGAGATCAAGACGCGCACTTTTGTGACTGTTTTCAGTTTTCAATTAATTGCCAGCGGGCAAGCTCCTTTCTTTTCACAATGCAAGATTTATGAAAAAGACGAAGATTACTTTTACAAAAATTAGTACACTGTACTAACAGCTGGAATAGGAACAAGTTTATTAGTTTATTCTGCCCGATTCGGATGTGCTGACAGCCAATCAAAACAAAGCATCATAATTGGGTCAGGGCTCCCTATGGCGGGAGGTTTAAAACCCGAAACTTATCTCTTTCGAAAGTCTTACAGTGCCGAAATTAAGCAGTTCTAAAGCGCTTAAGAGATTTGCCGATTTTACGAAATACAATTGTGTGAAATTGGGCGCTTGTTAGGCATTTTACAAGCACTAGGGTTTAAATGCAAAAATCGATCGCATTTTAAGCACTTTTTTGTCGCTTCGGAAGAAAAAAGATCTTTATGTGCGCTTCGTAAGTGCTTGTTTAGCGTATATTTATCAGTGTTTAATTTCTGACTGGCGGCCGTAACATTTTTAGCAGTTTGTTAGCAAAGTGTGCTATCTGGGCAGGGTATTCTAAAATAAAAATAATCTTAAATAAAAATAGCACTGGGTTTTGATGTTTTTCTTTGTGTAATTTTATTTTTAAAAGCTATCAATGAAATTTTATGGATTGCTTTTTTTCATTAATTATAAAATATAATGTTACCTTGAAAATATAGGAGAATGTCTAATTCTATGTCATCATTTTCATTATTTCTTTAACTTGTTCTCACTTTGTTCTTAAATTAATTTCTATTATTAACATTATTATAAACCCTTTTAAACGTGTGTTCATTAGGTAAAATTCTATCTGGATATAAAAGATGATATTCTCTACGTGCTTGTTTTTGATTGTAACCACAAAAATTTCATAAATTTGTCTTTTTTCTTCTTCAGTAAAACCCATTTTAAAATGTCCATATTTTGACCCTAAAACATGATGACAACTCAAATATGTCTTTTCCAGGGAAACTTAAATGATTGTTTTCAAGTCATATCTGACCATTTTGCAAATACTATGGTTCTGCGTATAGTCACTGCCATATCATACGACTATATTTAAACAAAAATATTTCGAAAAGGGCCAAACCAAATGACGACTATGCATATATTTTTAAAATTGGGATAAAACGATCTTTCATTTAAGCTTATAATACTCAGGGTGTTCCATTTAAAAAAACGCAAGTTAGCGTCATATCTTAAAACGGCGACGTTCAATTGTTTTTTGGCAACGTTATAAAAGAACCTCAGTAACAACCCTACAACTTTTGTATTTAACATTTTCGCCCATCCCTTTACCTAAGATAGATAAATGGGGGGTGCATTTATAACCAATAAACCTGTACATTTTAAATAATTTAAACATTTTTTTTGCTGTATCTCTTATCACTACACATTTCGAATATAGCTATCTTGGTTATTTTATATTATACAGCTATAACCTTTTAAAGTACCATCGCACATACAATAATCTCATCTAATAGGTTTTTATATGGCAAAAGATAAAGACGATCGTAATACACCGTAATACAGAAGTGCTCTCGTTCATTTCCGTTATTATTTCTGTATTTATTTATGACGGTGCGCGCTTATCGAATACTAACTCGGCCATCGTTTGCTCCCGTTCCCAAATCTAATATTGTCCCTTCGACGTTTACCGGGAACAAAAGGACTGTTCAGTTGTTTAGTTTCGGTTAAATGGCAGGTTTTACTTGTCTGGTGGGGTTTAAATTTCGATTAAATATTTATAATTTATTTTATAAATTAAATAGGGGTAGGGTGAGTAAAATTTTTAAGTAGTAAAATGTCTTAACATTTTTACTTAAGAAATTATTTGTAATAAAAAGAAGTCAACTGACATTCTAGCTGAGTGTCATCCAACGCTTCTTTTAGAAAGCTATGACTGTATAATGAGAGCTATCTAGGCGCACCGTAGTGCGCTAGGCCAAGTTGTGGCCTTGCGCACGCAGTGTGTATATTACACGAAAAGTTCCAGTTTGTTCTTCTCTCTAATATAACATCGTTATCGTTCCACATAAACCTATAGGATTTGATATGTTAAATCACATAAATATTCTAATTACCAGAGAAAAAACTAAAAAAGTTATGTCAAGTAGTTTCTGAGATATTTGATTTTAAACATCGCCCAATTTACTAATGACTGACTGACTCACTCACTCATTCACCTACTCTTTGGCTCATCAAAGTTATGAGGCACTTTTCAAGGAAGTAGAAACTTGAAATTTAATACGTTGGTAAGTTTTGGGGCACATGTGTGAAAAAAGTTCTGAAAATCACTCATTTTTACTTGGAACGGTCTAAAACAGAGGCGTTGAGTATTTTAAAAGCTGGCAATTTAATTACAGATCCTTGTTTTAAAATTTAAAATGCAGGCTGGTTTTATTCACACCAAACCAAGGCCGCCGCCAAGGGGGGTCAGGAAGGGTCCGTCGACCCCCCCTGAATTTTTAAAAATTACTTAAAATAGAACAATTTTAGTCAAAATTTTTAAATTTTTCAATATCGCGTATAAAGGTTAATAAGTATAATTATTATTTAATAAATAAAGTTGTGGTATTTTTATTTGTGTTTATAATTTAATTTATTCTAGACTAGTAAATTGGCTTCAACTTTTTGACCCCCTCTATATTTTTTCTGGCGGTGGCCCTGCACCAAACTAAGCGCGTTTTAAGAGACATAAAAATATTTTTTTTTTATTGATACCCTATTTTGCTTAATTAAAGTACGCCTGAGTGTGTTTAAATCCAACTTTTAAACACGCGCGTTTTTAAAGGTTACCATTGTACAGGATGTCCTATGTATTTCTCTCTTAGGCAACCTACTTGACAGATGTTTTATTGATTGTGTTTCAAATGACATGTTCATAAACAGACCCAATGTTTCTTTTGTGTATTTTTAGTTGTCTATACTTTAATCATTCATTAATAAAACATTTATGCATTATTGTGAGCTATTAATCAATGACTCTACATACGTTATTAATGTTCATAAATAAAATATTGGCGGAAAAATTAATTTATTCTATTTTTAATTTCTAAATAGAGTAAAACTGCAATCAGCTCACCCCGCCTATGAAATATAGAATAGCCTTAAAGGGAAAAACGCTGGAAACGAAAACTTTATTCGAAAATTGGCTATGAATAATAAAATCTTTCTGATTCGGTACAGTTTAAAGAACGCCCGCGCTGCTCTTTCAATGCCTTTTTTCGTATCTTCTCCGAGGGGTATTTTCAATGTAAATTGTTCAATTCTATATTCTTACTGCCCGAAGCCATTTTCCAAGTTACCCTGATTTTTTGATAGTTTAACTGGATCGAGTAAATATTTTTCTCTAAAAATCTTTTTATCAATTTCGTTTTTTTGTTGCAATACAAATAAATCTTTAAACCATTTTTCTTATTATTGTTGCAATATTATAATTTTTATATTGTGCGGGTCTGTGATTTGAAACGAATTTCGTAAATTTCAGGGATTACAACAACACGTTAAAAAAAAACATGATTCTTTTGTTTTACAATGTTTTTTTGTAAATGTAAAAAGCTGTTTAAATGCATGACAAAAACACGTTTAAAACATGTTTAAAACTGTCATTACACATTTTAATGTCTTATTATTACCACTACAGAGAAAACACAACGCAGAAACAACATTACGATATCGATGGCTTAGTACACACACCGCAAAAGGTCTAGGATATATTTATTCAATGAGTGTAAACGAGTTTTTATCGTGTTTAAATGTTTTGGGTTTAAAATATGTTAAGAATATTGATAAAGATGGGCACTTTAAAGTTTTT
>JAHBCN010012507.1:0-26509 GCA_019359885.1 Listronotus oregonensis
ATTGTTCATCCAAAAATTTTTTTTGTTGCAAATAGTGTTTATTTTTAAAAAAAAACGTATCAATTCCAAAGCATTTTAAAAAAATTTGGAAATTCCGTGAAAAATTTTAAAGTGCACCAGAAACCAACACATTGATAACATTGTTGTAAAAATAATTTTTTTAAAAATTTCCAAACAGGGAAAAAGGGGAAAAAAATTTTTTAACACCATTTTTAAAAATTAACAAATAAAAAAAAGGTACTTACGGTTAAAACTGATTGTGATTGTGATAACTTTTTAAAAGAATGAGAGTCACTATAAGATCAAAGTTTTGATGTCTTCATTATTTACATTTTTACATTTTTCCCAGTGCTTTTTCATCCCCCCCAAAACCAATCCTTGCTTTTTTAAATTACATTTTTTAATGTAGCGCGACATCCCGGTTTTCCCCCTTTTTTCCCCCCGATTTTTTTTGAAAAACTGCCAGATAAGGTCTTTCTTTCTCCCAAATTCTTTGAAACGACATATTCAAAAAAAATATTTTATATTTTAACAATATCAAAATTTTCATTTCCCCCGAAAAAAAATGTCGCGCGCACAGTTTTTAAAACAGGAAATGACCCCCCCCCCGGGGTTTCCTCCCCTTTTTTTAGACCGGTAAATCTGCCTGAAAGAATTTTCAAGAAAGTGCAAGTGCTTTTCGCGGTAAATATTTAATATAAGAGTTATAAAAACGAAAATTTTAGAGATAGGAGAATTTTTTTAAATAAGGGGACATTTTAAAACTTTTTGGCCAAAATTCCTCAAAAAAAAAAAAAAACCCCCCCCCCCTATAAAAAACCCAAAATTTTTTTTTTTAAAAAAATTTTGGGATTTTTGATTTGGGTTTTTATTTTCTGGAAATTTTTCTCCAAACTCTGATGTTGATGAAAATGATGAGCAAGATTAGGTTTTGCCATTCATTCTTTTGCTTAAAATTTTCCTCTTGGAAAAACCCCACGAGACTGTCTATGTGAAAATGGGGGGGCAACATTTTTTTATTACCCATAAAAGGTGCAAAAAAAATTGATTTAAAAAAAATTTTTAAAAACCATTTAAAATAATTCATTTTTGAAAATTTAAAAATTGTTTTGTCATTTTTTTTAAAAAAAAGTATATCTTTTAAAAAAATTGATATATAAGCAACCGTTTTCGAGATATTTGGTTTTTAAAAAAAATTAGACGCATATGATTTTATTATAGCAAAATTTAAAAAAAAAAAAAAAAAACAAAATGTACAATCAAATAGAGTTCCCGGGGGAGACAACGAGATTTGTCTCGTCTCGCCTCAAAATTTTTAGATAATATATTTGAGACGAGACGAGACGGGGAGACGAGACAAAATCGTTTGTCTCGTCTCGTCTCGTTTTGTCTCGTTTGTCTCGATTTGGGTTTTTTATTTCAATTAAATTAATTTCAATATACAGTGCATTAGTAATGTATGGGAAAATTTAAAAAAAATTAGATCGGAAGTTTAAAAAAAAATGTTTCCCCGTCGTTTTTTTTTTTTTTGGTACATTTCCCCCTTTTTTAAACTAATTTTTATGTCTGCACAGTGCACAAGGTGGTAAAAAAAAACATATTTTTTAAATGGAAAACATATTTTATCATTACTTTTTTAAAATTCCCCTTTTTTTAAATTTCCCAAAAAATGTTTTTCTAAATTTTTTTTTACCTTTTTTTAATTTTTTTCAAAAAAATTTTAATATACCCAAACTATCCAAAATTTTACAATATTCTTATGCCTATTTAACTTTCTGGGTATAGAATAAAAGTAGGTATAGAAATGTCTAAAATTTAAAAATAAATAAAACCCAAAACTGTAAAAATATGTAGGTATAGGTATTCTTTTTTAAAATTTTAAAAAAAAAATTTCTTTTGTACCCCCCCAATATTTAAATACGTGCCCTTCAAATTTTAAAAAAATCGTTAAAATTTAACATACTATTTAACCATATACCTAATACTTAATAAGCACATTATCCACATTTATATTTAAGGCATTAAACTACTTATTCCTCGTCATCGTTGACTCACCCTGTACACTAAAACCAAAAACCCCCTTGCAAAATCTGCTGCAAACCCGGTATGTATTTTAAGAAGGATGCATTGTTTTTAGTTTAAATTAAAACTTTTAAAACAAACCGGCAAATCCCAACTTAGAAAAACATTCAAAAACAACCCCTCATGGGGGGTGCGCCCCCCCCCCGCCTGTATACTTTGCCAACATCTTTTTTTTCGGGAAAGGGCAATAGTTTTTGCATGCTTTTTACTATTTAAAGGTCTATAGAGCGGTTGCATTTTTAAAATGTTTTTTTTACTTTTTTTCCCTTTCTTCATTTTTGTGTTTGAAGTTTAGAAGTAAGAAGGTGAATTAATTTTTTTTAAAAAAAAAGGGAAAACTTTATAAATGTTATTTTTTTTATAACATTGTAAAGAAAAGTTGACGTGATTTTTTTTTTTTTTAAAAAATTTTGTAGTTTTCTCAAAAAATTGGTATTTAAATTTTTTGGGGAAACCCCTAATATGCAACAAAAAAAAAAAAAATGCACCTTTAAATTTTTTTTTAATTTAAAAAAAAGAAATGGAACATAAGTCATTTAAAATCTATTACAAAACACAGGTAAAATGTTTTCTAAAAATTTTTTTTTATAATTTTAAAAGGGTGTTTGAGCAATAGTTTTAAAACATTAACAGCAGTTAGATCCAAAAAAACCCCTATAAACATAAGTTCGGATATGCATCTTTTGAAATTGGAAATACGCAGGGTCCTAAAATTTAAAAAAAAAGCTTTAATTGTACAAAATTTTTTTTAAAAAAATCTAAAATACAACTTTCCCCGTTATTTGGTTTTTTTTGAAAGACAAAGTAAAACTCCTACTTTTCAAAAAAAAAGGGGATAAAAAGAATCGGTTTTTTTTTTTTTTGAAAGCAAAGCAAAATTTAATAAAAATCAAGAGACAAAAAAAGTTTATTTTAAGTTGTTTTATCGGGGTAATACCACGAGTGCTGTAAAAATTTTTAATTTTTTTTCACGATAGCTTGTTTTCTCATAATTTTACGAGTCCGGGGGGAGTGAAATTTTTAAAAAAAACACGCGATTTAAAAAAAAATCTGGTTAATTTTAAAGCACAAGCGGTATTTAGGGGGAAAAAAATTTTTTGAATCAAAAACGTAGATAAAGTTTATAAACTTAAAATTAAATATTAATTTAACAAACCGTCATTATTATTTAAAAATTTCGTATTGTCAATTCGATTTGTAATTTTTTCCATAATACCACTTCTCCTATGGGAAAATATGTACATAAGTGAAATATTCAAAATAATTAAAAAATAATAAAACCACAAGGTGAAATACTTTTTAAAGCAATTAATTTTAGTTTTTTTTTTGAACCCTGTATTTCTGAAACGATGCATTTCTTGACCTATGTTTATAGAAACTTATTTTTGCAAGATCCAACTGCTGTCGAAGTTTGTAAAACTAAATCTTAAACAACCTGTATAATTCTTAAGAACTAGAAATATAGGGGTTTGGGGATTTTTTAAAATTAGTTCACTTAAGTTTTAAGTCATTAAAATTTTTCGAGTTTTTTTGGGCCCCTCCCCCCCGAAATTCGAGAAAAAAAGCTGTCGAGACGAGAAAAAAAATGGCTTGAGAGGGGACGAGACGTCTGATCTCGTGTCTCGCGGCAACCCTACAATCAAACAATATGTATTTTAGTTTTCAAAAAAAATTTTTGTTCTAAAATTTTTTTTAGAAAAAAAATAAGCTGGTTTTATAATTTTTTTTAAAAAAAAAAGAAAAATTAAAAAAAAACTTTAAACACCCTGTATTTCAGAAACGGAGGCCTTGGGCCCCTATTTATATAGACTTTTATGTTTTTTTTTTCCCCCCGACTATGTACCTAAAATATTAAATTTTTCCCCCACGAATCCCCCCCGTAGGTATTACGAAAGGGTTTTTTTTTAAAAGATTTTTCCCCCTTTTTTTTGATTAAATAATCTAAAACCTATTTTAAAAAAAAAACAAATTAAAATTAAAAATTTTTTTTAAAAATTTTTCCAATTTTAAAATTTTGATGCGTCAATGAATGAATAAATGACTGAGTTAGTCAGTATTTAAAAAGGACGATTTTCAAGATAAAATATCTCCAAAACTCTGAAAAAAATTTTTCCCAAATTTTTTTTTTTTAGAGGGTAAGAATATTTATTAAATTTCATCCCCTTTTTTTTGGGTAAAGCGAAGTTATGATAGGGGGGGGAAAAATGCTGAAATTTTTTGTGTAAATACCCATTGCGTGCGTTGGGGGGAACTTGGCCTGGCGCACTATCGTGTGCCAAGCCAGTTTTTTTTTTGTTTTTTTTTTTGTTCTGTACTTCCTGCAGCATCGCCCATTATTAGAATTCCCTCTTTACATTTTGCATAATTTTGTCGTGAAGACATATTTTTAAATATAGACGTACAATGTATACGTCTACGTAAAATACTGCTTTGTGTGATCATAATTCCAGTAAATTTAAATTAATACGAACATAGATGAGTTAGTTAAAACGTGATACTTGTAATTTGAAATGCATGGGTGCATTGACTGAACAATAATAAATTCTGTTTAATCCTTCTTTTTGAATATAACAATATATTAATTTGATTTATTCAGCGATTGTAAAATTTATTTATTTTCTTGGCAGCATCTAAATATTACACAGGCCCACAAAAAAATTTAAGTGGTGTGTGCTGGGTGTTGGAAACTTTATAGGTATGACATAAATTATCTATTTTTACAAGACCTTTAATTCAGATTATATGACCTTTTTGCCCAAATGCAATATTTTTTGAGTTATTAGAACAGCGCATTTATTGTTATGTTTTACCTATCTATTTTTGATCTATAATACCTTAGAAACGGAATATGTTATGATAGCAATAATACCTCACCATTGACCTAGGGTATTATAAGTGGGCATTATGATAATGCCCGCTTATAATGCCCTAATGCGCTAATATGGAAATTTTATTGCTTATCCAATTTTATTTCTCTCAATAATAAAGATCAAGTTTATACAAAATAATTTTTTCTTTAAACAATACTAAAAATTAAACTTTTTTTCCAAAATAAAAATTACAATTTTGAAATGTCCCGGAAAATGTAGCTGATCCCACTATAGAATGGTCGGTGTTTTTTGTGATGGTAGCAGCGGTGGTAGCACTAACGCTATTTTGTATAGAAGAACAGTCCATTAAAGAATTTTCAATAGTCGATACGGAATTAACCTCGGAATTAACTGAATTGGCAATCAATTTAGTACGATGAAATACTTTCTTTTATATATCCTTCAGCTACTGAAGAGCTTTTCCATTTCCCATGTTGTTTTAGCGTTTCAAACGAAGCACCTGCCTCAACAAGTAAAGTTGACGATGTGCGACGCAAACAGTGGCCGGTGTAAGCTTCTGCATTATCCAGTTATAAAAATTTTGCGATCAGTGTTGGGACGCTTCCTATTGTATTTTTTCCAATGGGTTGTACTGTACATCGACCCTTTCTATAGGTAAGAAAGAATCTTCTCGCTCCTTTATTCCAGCTGGTCTTGGTATTGTTGTGTACTCTTTTTTATTAAATTTAAAGTGCCTAAATCTTCTTCAATGATAGTAAAACTTTTTGAAGTTGAAGTTTTAGATTCTGGTACCTTTATAACCAAGACTGTTCCTCTATCTTCAATGTCATCAATGGTCATTTTGACCAACTCATCTCCTCTTAAACCTCCAAAAACACCCATTACCAATATGACTTTGTGTACCAAGTAGATATCATCAGGAGCCTTCTTAATAAATATTAATATTTGTTCTCCTTCCAAAACTTTAGACTTCTTCAGGACGTATCCTTTCGACTTAACTTTTAAAAAAGATATGAGACGATGGTATTGCGAAATGTCTATATCTTCATAGACCATCAACGTAGACCTTAGGGTGGAATAGTTGGTCCAGAGAGAGTTCGGACTGTATTTGTCCAACTTAAAATAATAAAGTTTGTTAAACATATGTATTAAAATAAAATCAATAACTTACCAGTTCCTGGAAATATGCCATTAAAACGTTTTCGGTTATTTGAAGAATTGCGTTCGCATCTTTCCAAATACCAAATATGCCATACTCCCGATCATACTGTTGCCTTGATTTAACTGGCAAAAGATTTTCGGTCGCTTTTATGGCCTTTTCTCTTATATTTTGTGGAATTTCTTCCATTTTGAGCAAATCGTTAAATAAAAAATGCGGTAATTGTTTAGTAAAGGTCCTTCACAAAAAAATAATTCTTTTTGTATATAGACTCTTTACTTTGATTTCAAAATATTGTCTCATAGTTAAAAATGTCGGCGCAAATAATTATTTATTTATAAAATCCATTTTTTCATATTACTAAAGTAAAGGATTGATATTAAATAATTTACCCTAATGCGGGCATATCGGATCGGTCATGGTTAGTCCTCGTTAGTTAAAGCAACCTTTTATTTTCCAAATTTCAAAAGCCCTTATTTATGGTTAGTTCTGGTTAGGTCTTCCTATTTAAAGCCATTTTTCACCCTTTCTTCAAATATTATCTCACTTGGCACCGTTATTTACTCCCACATCCTGAAGCTTTTGCCATTTTATTTAATTTTTTTTTTCAAAAAATTGGTTCATCCGCAGATTTTTTCACTTTAAACTGTTCTATACAATTCGAGGCTATTATTTAAAATTTTTAAAAAAGCTAAATTCGTGGATACCTGGAAGCGCACCAGACCTCAAATATTTATGTATTGTCTAACATTGTCATATAGAATCAGTATTTTCCCTATTCTGAAACCCCTCAATTATTTGGTACACCACAAATTGTTTACAAAAACTATGCCTCAAAGTTAATAAGCGCGTAGTTGTCTATGGAAACAAATGAATAACTCATGCAGGTTATGCAGTTTCAAATATGTCAGAAATGGCTAGATGTCAAGATTGCAAAATTAGTATTAGAAAATTTATTTAATAAGTTCAAATAGATTAGAATATGTTAATTTTTTATGTAATCATGGAGTTATAAAACGAGAAATTGCATGTGGCAAGTGTGAAGGAACTGCAGAATTAAATATCAATCGCTTTGTATTTCGGTGCTATACCAGGTAAGCATGGCATTATTAATTAATGTTTTTGACATTTTGTAAGAAAAGATTCAAATTGATTGTAGAAAGAAAGGAAGAGTAAAAGAAAGGTAATAAGCAGTGTCAGTTCTTACAAACTGGGAGAAAGAATACGTGGTTTGCAAACAGCAAGCTATCTATTGAGGATATCGGATACTTGACAGTACTATGGACTATTCTGCCATTCCCCAGACAAAAGATTATTTGCAATGAAACTGGATGTAGTTCTGCTACAGTCGTTGATTGGTCATCGTACTACCGTGAAGTTTGTGTTCAATGGTGTATTAGAAACTCGGAAAAGATGGGCAGGATTTGGTATAACAGTAGAGATAGACGAGGCCAAATTTGGCAAAAGGAAATACCATAGGGGTCGACTGATTCAAGGAAAATGGGTATTTTTGGAGGATTTGAAAGGAATCAAAAGAGTTTTCTGGTGCCAGTTGACAAACGAGATACGGATACTTTGATAACTATAATCAAGGAATGGATTGAACCAGGCACTACAATTATTAGTGATTGTTGGAAAGCTTATAATGCACTGAAGGATGAGCAATTCAAGCATTTGACAGTTAATCACTCAATGAATTTTATAAGCCCCGATGATGGAACAGTACACACCCAAAATATTGAGAGGACGTGGAGAGATGTAAGAGGTGGAATCCCACGATATGGCCGAAAAGAAAACATTTCGTTGTATCTGGGCGAGTTTCTTTTTTAAAAAGAAAATATAATGTGCAGGATCGTATTCATCATTTTTTTGCCACGGTTTACGTTTACCAAATCTTAATATGTTCATATATTTTGTTTTATTTAAGTTTGTTTACGTTAAAAGAAAGAGAAGAAAATAAATTTAATAATTGATATTTGCTAAGTAAATGAAGGTTATTAAGTAATGTTTTCGCATTAAATTAAACTTCTATGAAGAGAAAAACATGTTTATTTTAACGGACTTTTACTACAAACTAATACGGGGGGGGGTAAATGTTTAGTATAAGTCCTTCTATTTTTTGCTCACCAAGAATCATTTTTATTCATGAATAGTGGTTTGCGCCAACCGTTTTTATGATAAAAT
This sequence comes from Listronotus oregonensis, assembly GCA_019359885.1. Taxonomy (NCBI): domain Eukaryota; kingdom Metazoa; phylum Arthropoda; class Insecta; order Coleoptera; family Curculionidae; genus Listronotus; species Listronotus oregonensis. The sequence goes on from JAHBCN010012507.1 coordinate 8,257, forward strand.
TGTGTTTTGACATTTAACTAATGTGTATTGATAAAAACATATTGCATTTTGTTTGACGGACATTTACTAAACTGTTACCAAAAATGCCAACTGACTAACTGACAGAAACATCAAAGTCAAACTTAACACGAGTCATTATCTACTTACGTATACGGGTACAGGTGCAACTTATTTTTTATATTGCGAATAAATAATGTAATTAGTCATTGAAAAACTCTTTTTTGGGTAAAACATAGCATTAGAGTAATTCACGGTATTGACTATAATGCCCATCAGGTCGAAATCTAGCCCGGGCTATTTCGACCTTCAGGGCATTATAGTCCCAGTAACGCCCTGATACATAAATAGCTATAATGACATATTTTATTTTCTGTCAGTGAAATTTATGCCATTTTCAAAAAATGAATATTCAGATTTGGAAGAAAATCCGGATATTCCCAATATTATATTACAACAAGCGGCAGAAGTGACTGCAGATTTATTACCAGTGAAATCCAGGTTGAGATATGAGCATGAATATCACATTTTTACCGAATGGCGGACTCAGAAAAGAATCTAAATTGTGAGTAAGGATATTCTCTTAGTTTATTTTTCTAAAAAGCCAAATCTATGAAGTCATCCACCTTATGGAGTCGATTCTCCATGTTAAAGAGTTGTTTGGCAATAAAAGAAAATACTCACAACCAATATCCAAAAACTATCGCTTTTTTGAAACGACAAGCTGTAGCATTTATGTACCAAAGAAATCCAAGGTTCTTACATCAGAACAAGTAACCAAATTTTTACTGTGAACTTCAGATACAATTCTATAGCAAAAGTAATTTTAGTGTTTGGCTCTTCGGCGCAGGGCTAGTTCTCGGCTACCATGTTGGTAGAAAGCGGCGGTGATTTGCCACTTTGAAAAGACACGGAGGATGGCTTTCTTCCAATGTAGCAGAAGGTATATAGAGGAGTCCATAAAAAAAAAATTGAAGTATCCAAAAAGTTGTTTAGGCCCGTAACTTGGAAACTAAAAATCTGTAAAGTCAATCAAAAAAAAAAACATACACAACACTCCGTTCAACACTTTGTTCAAAAAAAGAAATAAAAAGGGATTGAGCTCCAAAATAATCAATTTTAAATAAATTAACCATTAATCATAACGGTTCCGTCCAAACTTAATTTTCTTAGATTTAATTAGCTTGTATTTTTTTTTTAATTTGTTTTACTGTTTTAAAAATAAAAATAAATAATGGCAATTTTCTTAAATAATTTTTTGCGATGTTTTTTGTTTATGTTGTTTTTAGGTATATACCTAAGTATAATAAAAAATATCGCTCATTACACGTCCAGAAATGGATTTTTCCGTTCTTGCATGACTTCCCGTGTTCGGCTGCGCCTCACGCGCGCCCGGAAAAATCGTTATTTCCGTACTGGTAATGAAATATAGTATTTTTGACAACTTTGTTGATACCACATGTAATTATTTCTTTGGTAACTTAAAGTTGTTTAATCAATTTGATTTAAGCTTGACAGTAACATTAGCAAAAAAATCCGATATACCAGCGTTAACAAAAATAAAAAAAAAATAAGTACAGAAAATTTTTAGTTATTAATTTCAGTCGTACGAAAAATATTGTTTGAACCCAGGGCGTAAAGAACTTTTACGCCCTCAGCTGATGGTTGTATATGCCCTTGGGATCAAAATAAGTATTTTAAAATGTATATATTTAAGAAAAAGACCATAAAAAATAAAAATCCGTCTCCAAAATTGATGTGTCAAGTGACGTTTTGCTCTAACCTTAAAATCAACTTATCACTTTCCATGATCAACCAATTTATGCCAAAATTGGTCTACGGGGGTTTTGGGGGCCATCCCAAATTCGAAATTTAAAATTCAAGATGATTGGTTCATTAAGGCTAACCAAATATACAAAAACCTTCTAATTTACGTCGGTCACAAATTCATGGTCAGCTCTGCAAAATTTACTATCGCGAATTCAATAAGCCAGTTAAAAAAAAGGCAGTTCTAAGGGTTTCCATTTTTCATGTTTTTATTTTAAGTGAATGTAGGTATGTTTAAATGTTTTATTTTAAAATTTGTATTTTGCTGCTATTTTTTGATGAATTTTTGGTGTTTAGATCTATTTTTGAGGTTACAATGTTTTAATTTTGACCCAGGAATCCATCCTCTGTTTTGTCTTTGTAAATGTCTGTTCTAACCCATTTTTGATGGTTTTGAATCGATATATCAAATGCGGTCTGCCTTAAGGATAGTCTTTCTTATCTGGTATAAAGGTAAACTGATATATATCATCATATATCATCCCTTTTCCAAAAAATGTTATGTCCATTTGAATATATTTTTAAAACCTAAAAATATTACAGTGATTCCAGTAATCTAATGCAAACTATGAATTTTTGTAAATAACCTATTTTAGTGGTTTATGTAATTAATTTAATAGTAATTAAAAATACGTTAGGATTTGAAAAATAGACAGCTATATAAACGTGTTTAAGTTGTATAGTAAAAGCTGCTAAACAAGCATCATTAGGTTAAAATATACCAAATGTCTTGACTAGAGATGGCTTAAAACGAATATATTTATTAGTGTACCGTTCAGTTTCCGGTATATTTTAGTCAAAGAAATTGGCCGCCCAGGAAAAAAATATTTTTCTACTACTGCCACTAAATACCCAATTTTTAGTAGCTGAATTACACCGGGTATAACTTTATAGAGGTGTATCAAGGATCTTATTAAAAAAACATGTAAAATAAGGGCCAAGTTCCTATTCAAAAATCTCGGGCTTCTAAAGTACTGAGATCTAAAGTTAGACAAAGTTCTGTCCACAATTTTGTTCGACTGTTTTTAAACTTGGTGATTGGTAATTTGGTGATCGCGAATCTAAAAACCATTTTTTTCGGCAACGTTTCTTTTTCGAGATATTCATTATCAAAGTTGAAATTTAAACTAACCTCATTTTCATTATATTCACCCTTCCTTTTTGCACACGATATATCATTTTTACACTAAATTGGCACAAAATTTTTCATAAACACCTTATAAAAATTTGATTTTTATTTATTTTCACTTTTTTTTTCATTAAATTGCGAAGTTTTAATGTCAAAGGCAGCGGCCATATTTGCTGATAAAATCCCTAGTGTATACATGGTTGCGGCGTTTGAAAGTGGAAGTTTGCAATTAAATGGAAAAAAAAGGTGTAAAATAAATAAAAGAACAAGTTTTTAAAAGGTGTTTATAAAATATCGTATGCCAATTTAGTGTAGGGGATACTGGGGTAATAGGAACTTGGGGTAATAAGAACCGCCCCCTATATCTGGTGTTTGAATAGTTTTATTTGCTTAAGACAAACTGTGTGTGTGTAAGGCTATTCTGGGTGTTATCAGAATATAGATATTAGATATAGATATTTAAGCAATGCTTTTAAAATACCCAAAAAACATAATTCGGTCGTAAGGCTATAGCTACAAGATTTTAGGTGCATAATGTAAAAAAAAATATTTTTACTGAAGATCACAATTTATGTTTTTTATTTTTTCACTCCCACTTAAAAATGCACAGAAACTATTCTATCTATTTTTTTAATAAATGATAGTCAAATTAAAATTTTTGTTTCCTAATTTACCTGCTTCTCTGACTACTTAAAACCAAAATTGTTTAAAGACTTCGATAATAAAATACAAAATTTTAAACTTCTCTAACTTTTTTTTGATGAATTTTAGAAAAAAGAATTTTATATTTTAAAAACATAACATTAACTCTAATTTAAATGACAATGGTAGCAGTTTTGGTATCTTAATTTTTGCTTAACAAATTGTTAAACCGAATATTCAAATAAACTTTTTTTTCACAGGGTAATAGGAACATTTGAGAAAAAGTTCTTATTATGTCAGGACTGCATAAATACGAGATAAACAGCTTAACACAGGCAAGTTCTTATTACCCCAGTAGGGATAATAAGAACATTTAGGTACATGTGGTAATAACAACTTGCGTTTTTCTCTGTAAACTAAAATGATGTATTTATATATGTCCTTCCTTCCTACAAAGGAAGGATTCAGCATGTAGCTTTTGCAACAAAAAACCTGGTATCACATATATTTTTTTAATATTTATCAAAATCAAACTACCAAAATTTTTAACCCTATTACCCCAGTGTCCCCTATAAATCAAGAATTCTCTGCAAAAAGAGGGAGGAATAGTGTAAATAAGGTTTGTTTGATTTTTAACTTTGATGATCAATATCTTGAAAACAAAACGTTGCCGAAAAAGATTGTTTTCAGATTCGTGATCAGCGCCCCAAAAAAACCCCGTATACCAAATTTGGTCAAAATTGAAGTGCAGACAATTTTCGAGGCAATTACCGTTGTTTTTAAGAAGGTAATAATAGAAAAAATATTTATAATATTTACAAACTTTAAGTTAGATTGTGTTTTATATAAAATTTAAAGAATGCGATCTAACTGCACGTCTGTATTTCTTCTCAAGCCCGTGGTCAGATTCTTATGGACAAGCAAGCCGTCGAGTTCTTGTTTATGTCGTTCGAGCATTTTTTTAAATTGCATAATTAAAACATAGATATTATGAAACGATTGTGACGTAAGCCGTCTGATAAAATAAATTATTTAAATATATACCACCAAGTTAAATATACCTATTTATGTAAATTCGAAAGAACTATGTGGCAGTTTGCCGATCGAAGGTCTATAATTGCAAATATATATATAGGAACTTAAGTATCCTGCTGTTGGCGAGGTTAGATTATTGGAAGTACGACTTTTTTAAGTGATATTGTTATTATTTTATATTCACAAAGGCTTCTAAGTACTACTAGGTAGCGTGAATGTTTCAAAGAGAATAAAACTTATGTAATATTATTATTATTATTATTATTATTTTATCGTGTGAAAACCCACGAAGGGTTTTAAGTACTAACGTACCTATATATTCTAATTTTAATTCGTTTTGGGGGTTAAACCGCCCCCCTATTGGCTCTGATATCCAAGATCAATTTCGCCAGCTCGCCCTCACCCCTCCAAAGCTTAGCAAGAGGTGGAGCAACACATTTGTGCTACCTACACACTGATAAATCGGTATGTAGGTAGACAACACATTATAATTTGGACAGAGCCGGAGTCTCGTTTTCGTGTGCGATGGCGCGGCGCGTTTGAAACCATACCCGCGCTGTGCCGTCGTCGTCTCATCAACCCTTCCAAGCGAATTACATGTTTCGTGGTCGTTTGCGCCGTATTAATTTTAAATGTTTTACCTTGTGTAGTTTTATTTTTGTGGTTGCAGAAGTTTTTTTGATTGATAAATACCTTATATTAGTGATTAGTGTTTATCAAATTGTGACCATAAATTTGTGTTTATTGTTTGTTACCTATAATATCGTAACACAATGGTGCATGGTTTGGTCTTGCAAATTCCCCTGATTTGGAAAACAAACGTAGGTCAATGCAAATATTTCTTTTACAATACCTTAAACTAATCTCGAATTGGGGCTTCAAAAATCTTGTCCAGTTTGATGCTCCAAGACACAGTCATGTTCCCTTAAAAACTCTTATATCCTAAAGTTTATAAATGCCAAAATCTGCCATTTTGATTCTTTTATTTAAATTTAAAATTTTTTACCAAAGACTCTTGATCAGCGTCACATTGATTTTGGGAAATAAAGATTAATCCATAATTTACCCATTTTAATACCATTAATACCATCCATAATAAATCACCGGCTTAATTTACAATTTACCTAGTAGGCCATGGAAGTTTTTATTTTAAATTGTTCTGACAAGTATTTGACATATAAGTTAAAAATTATATACTTTGTTTAATTAATAAGGATTAAATGCTTAAAAAATTAAAATTCGCTTGTATTTTGTAGGTAAATTATTGGTCCATTCGAAAATAGGATAAAATACAGTATGTGGTATTAAAAAAAGAGTTAATCATGATTTAATATCAGTAACAATGCACATTTTTTGGGATACCCTGTAGATAATAGCATCTAGATCTTTTAAATACATTGTCTTACCCAAAAAAGATTCTAGTACACAGCTCGGTTAGGCACGTTAATATTAAACCTTTTTGATGGTGATGTTTCTTAAAAAAAAATGGGATTAATTATTTTTCAAAAACTGTAAGATATAGGTATAGGAAGATGTCAACAAAAATTACTAAAAATTTTGTGTAGAAACTGAATATTGCAATAAAAAAGAGGGTGTTCTATTTAAAATTACAATGTTGCCATTGGTTTCGATTAGATCTGGCAACGCTGCACTTGCCAAAATATTTTTAAATTGTAGCTTATCACATGTTATGGCTGTGTGCTAACTTTCAAAAATTCGTGAGGAAATGTCAATACTTTAGGTACATAGTCAGGGTCCAAAAATAAACATAAAAGTCTAATCAAATAAAGGTCCGCAAGGCCTTCGTTTCCGAGATACAGGGTGTTCACCAGAGAGCTGTCATATGCTTAGATGTAAATGGTGGAATTTTTAAAAATTATAAAACCCAGCTTATGTTTTGCCGAACATAATTTAATAACAATAATTTTATTAAAAATTAAAATACATATTGTTTAATTATACATTTTGTTTTATTTTTTAAATTTTGCTTTAATAAAATCAGATGCGTCGTAATATTTTTAAATTTAAATATCTCGAAAACGGTTGCTCATATCAACTTTTAACAAGTATACCTTTTTGACGTAAAATAACGAAACAATTATTTTTTTTTAATGTAATACAGGGCCGTACCAAAAAGTTGTGATTGTTTAAAATAGTTAAAAGACGTGTAGGTGGCTCCCCCTACAAGAAAGAGCCGTAATAAAATTAGATTCGAATCCGCCATAGCAAAAAACCCTCAGATACCAATTTTTAATTCAATATTTACATTATTATAGATTTTATTAAAAAAATAGAAGAATTAAATAAAAATTTTAACACCCTGTATTTTGAAAACGTAGGCCTTGCGGACCCATATTTGTATAGGCTTTTATGTTTATTTTCGGACCCTGACTACGTACCTGTAGTATTGACAGTTCCTTATGAATCACCCTGTATACAGACAGGGTGTCCCAAAAGTAATGGGACACAGAGCAACAGCAGATTCCTTAGGTCGTAATAATGCAATTTACGTAAATTTGCCTTATCCGAAAGTTGATAATAACAAAGATACAGGGTGTTAAACTTTTAATTTTGCTTTGGTTTTTTCTTAATAATTCTTTAACGAAATGACCTAGCGGTACAAAATTTGGAGTCTGGGGGTTTTCTGAGGCAAGAAATTTAAATTCGTCCACGCTTTTGATGTTGCTAATAGAGGACGCCCGCTGCGGCCTACTTCACTTGTTTTAGATGTTGTAACTTTTTTTAAGCTTAGAATATTGACTTGTTTATTAAAACATAAGTTACTATAAACCCATCTGCATCAAAAATGTATGCTTTATTTAAGTCTCTATGAGCAGCCATTCTGGGGATTTGGGGACCTTTGAGGGTGATTTTGGGAGGGTTTGAGACGTTTTCGGGTTTTGTGCCCAGGAAGACCTTTGATCAGCGTGTTAAGAACTATCACTATGCAAAGTTTGAAATCAATTGGCCAAAATTCATTTTCCATAAAAAAATTGCGGGATTCTTTAAAGTGCTTTTATCTCGAGAACGGCTGCTCATAGAGACTTAAATAAAGTATATATTTTTGATGCAGATGGGGTTTATGTAACTTATTTTTTAATAAACAAGTCAATATTCTAAGCTTAAAAAGTTACGATAAAACAAGTGAGGTAGGCCGTAGCTCGCCCTCTAGTAGCAACATCAAAAGCGTGGACGAATTTAAATTTCTCGCCTGAAAAACCCCAGACCCCAAATTTTGTACCGCTAGGCCATTTGGTTAAAGAATTATTAAGAAAAACAAAGCAAAATTAAAAGTTTAACACCTTGTATCTTTGTTATTATCAACGTTCGGATAAGGCAAGTTTGTAAATTGCATTATTTCGGCCTAAGGAATCTACTGTTGCTCTGTGTCCCATTACTTTGGGACACCCTGTTACACATATATATATATATATATATATATATATATATATATATATATATATATATATATATATATATATATATATATATATATATATAATATTTAAAGTAAATTCCTGTTTTTCTGTTAAACACTTTGTTCGATCAATATGTTTCCACTATAAGAATAGCCCATTTAAGCCGGTGCAACATTAACGTAATAATATCGCGATGGCCGTCAAATTATTCCAGCTGGTAGCCACGGCCGCTCCGGTTATGTAATTAAATATAATTCAAACCGGTCGTCACTGGGTAATTAAAAGTATTCCAGGCAAAAATGAACCTAATTGTTTCGGGTTTGCTGTTGAAAACTTCGCTGAGCACCGCGCTTTTTCCTCTTTGGCCTTTGTTTTCGCGCTGTTTATATCTTTTCGAGCTATTCTTTTGCACATGAATTATAAATGAATAAACCTGTGATGGTTTTGATTGTCCCAACAACTAAATAATGATATTTTAGGAGGAAATTTGCTGCAAGACAAACAAAGGTGGTGGTTAACGGCGTTTGGTTGTAGTTTACAGTTTGTTGTCTTTGGTTTGATGCCACCCAGCATTTAAAAATTGCCCAGAACTGCCGAAGGAGCAGCATTTTCATTTTTTTTTTCTGAAAATGTGTCAAAAAATTCATTTCCTTAGAAACGTGGTGGATTTTGCCGTAAAAGTGCGTCTAGAATTTAAATAATATCCTTTAACAATTACAAAGTAACATTATTAATTTGTTCTATCGCTGTATCTACGAGATTTGTCCGGGAAATACGTAAAAAAAAGTGGGGGAGGAGACGAATCATGGCGTCGTGGAGGCGCCGCCAAGTAACACTGCCGCTGGGGCCAATCCTCTCAACGCTCAGTTCGAGTCAGAGCGCTCTGCGTCTAAGTAGGAGTGTGCGGCTGCTTGTTAAAAGGTGGCAGGTGAAAAAACCCTTTTTCACCTGCCGTCGGCATGAAGCTCTCTCTGATTGAGGAACAGCCCATCAACATCAAGTTTCTTGCAAAGCTAGGCAAGAATGTTCGTGACTTTTTTGAGTGTTCGAAACAAGTTTACGAAGACAATTCTCTGAAGGAACCAACCGTGAACAAGTGGTTAAAAAGGTTTCGGGAAGGCCGAGAAGACGTGAAAGGAGACCCTCCTCAGGACGCTTGTCGACATCGAGTTCTGATAAAAATGTTGAACGAATTCGGCTTGTGTTCTTAAAGACCGGAGATTGACAGTCAGAATTATGACTGATGAGCTGTTAATCCCCAAAACAGTCGTTCACGAAATTCTTACACTAAAACTTGACATGAGGAAATTGAGACAATGCGCCCGCTCACTCACCCGAAGCTCAAGCACCGTGACAGACCACTCGCCTTATTTACCCTATTTAGCCCCATGTGACTTCATCCTGTTCCCGAAATGCAAAATGGTGCTCTGGGGGCGGCACTTGGGAGATGTTGAAGCCATCAAGGCAGAAACGACACTGCAACTGAACAGCATCACAACTGAAGACTTTCAGCAATGTTATCAACAGTAGAAACGGCGTTGGCAGAAGTGCATCTTGTCTCAGGGAGAGTACTTTGAGGGAGACCATATTGTAATACCTGAATAATTGTAAAATAAAGTCATTATTCAACTTTTATACGTATTTTCCGGATAAACCTCGTGTATTTGCGTTCCATAACGGCAACAGTGTTTCCCATCTCTACCATAGGTTCCTTTTGCTTTCAACAGTCGAAGGACCCGAAATACGAGGCAATGACCTTGCCAAAAAACATGCTGCCGTATGATGGGTAAACAAACTTGACTTGGCCTTCGACCACGGCCACCTAATGTTGGGTTTCCCATTTACCAGAGATTGTATTTTATTAAGGATGGAGCTGCTGAGATTTCCGGCAGAATATATTAACGCAGCCATTTTTGAAAACTGGAACCGATTTAATTATTTTACAAGCTTTTATTGTTTGTTGTATATATTTAACTATATTTTTAATAAACAGATCAAACAGTAGTTAAGTCATAGAAAAATGATATACGTAAACTTAGCAACCACCTGTATATTATTGCTAAACTTCTAAAAACGCGCCTCTTTACGGCAAATCCGGAAACATGGAGTAACACATAAAGCAACATCACAATTTAAACCCATGTATAATATTTTTTTCTTTTTTTTCAAGTTTTAAGTTTAAGAGCAAACCTTGCATCTACGAAATTGTGACTGATGCTAATAAGGCTAAACTGTGATAAATATCCCACGCGGCAAGTAGCTGAAATGGAGACGTGCCGTGGTGTCACAAATCATCAACAGCGTCACACCGGTGAGACAGTCGGCAGTCCGACAAGCAAACTTCGTCTTAAACGCAGTGACACTCGTTCGGCTGACAAACAAAAATATAAAACACATCTTATATAATAAGTCACCCGTTTAGCGGGCGGTTGAATAGGTGTCAGCAATATGTGAGACCCGTCCGTATGGCACAGTTTTGTTCCGTCACATAAGTTGTGACAACCGTCCGGAAGGGGTTAAGTGCAAAATATCCTGCCTTCATTTAAAATTCTAGGACAATTATGACCTCAGAAATTCAGGTTCAATCAGATTGCAAACTTTTAAAATATTCCCTTAATATATGATGCTACCGCACCTTTTTAACAATCGAATAAAAGATAAAGTTCTCTCTTGCTTAAATGGCAGTAATATTAGTCAGAACTTTTGCACAAATTCTCTTTCACCCCTAATATCTGAAGATGATATTGTCTCTACCTCCAAAGGAAAAGCCGAACTATTTGCTAAACAATTTGCTGCCAATTCTACGCTTGATCCTCCTATTAATCTTCCTCTTCCAACAGTTGTCCCTGTGTCTCATAAAATGTCCGATATAATTTTTAAAGTCAAACAGATCAAGCGTATTCTTTCTTCTCTTAATACTAAAAAATCGTCTGGGCTGGATGGCATACCAGCAATCGTCTTAATAAAATGTGCTCCCGAGCTTGCACCCATCTTAACTCGTCTTTTTCGAATCTCTTACGATACGGGCATTTTCTCGGAGATTTGGAAAGCTGCACGTGTGCAACCTGTCCCCAAAAAAGAATACAAAACTTTTCCTTCTAACTATACCTATATCTCTTCTTTCAGTTGTTTGCAAAGTAATGGAAAAATTCATTAATTCCCAAATCTTAAAGTATCTGGAAAAACATAAGATCTTACATGATAGACAATATGGATTCCGTCACAGTAGATCCACAGCTGATCTTCTTTCCTTTGTCTCACACAACTGGAACAAGTCCTTGAGTTCTTGGTGAATCCCAGATCGTTGCTCTTGACATATCCTAAGCTTTCGATCAGGTCTGGCATGATGGGCTTCTTAACAAACTTCCTTCTTTCGGTCTTCCACCTAAGCTTTGCTCTTGGCTTTCCAGTTTCCTTTCTAATCGACGTATATCAGTTAGTGTAGATGGTTATTCCTCCAGCTTCTACCAAATTAATGCTGGGGTGCCACAGGGCTCAGTGCTGGCACCCACGCTGTTTCTTCTACACATTAACGATCTTCTCTCTTCCACAATGAATTTCATTCATAGTTTTGCTGACGATAGTACCCCTAGTATTCAATTTCTTAAGCCACCGTGTAATTCTGATTTTGAAAACAAGCGCAGGTCAATGCAGATATCTCTTTCACAAGACCTCAGACTTATCTTGGATTGGGGCGCCAAAAATCTTGTTTAGTTTAATGCCTCGAAAACACAGTCATGTTCGCTGTCGCGAAAAAAGTCTGCAAATGCTCATCCCTTACATATGAACGGCCAAGTTCTGCAGAGCAAAGAGTCGTTTAATCTTGACGGCGTTATTTTTGAGAATAACCTCAACTGGCACAAACACATTTCATCCATAGCTTCGGCAGCTTCAAAAAAGATTGGATTTCTCTTCCGAACCAGAAAATATTTCTCTTCTTCCAATCTGTACACTCTGTATGTATTCCAAATCAGACCCTCTTTAGAATATTGTTCTTATGTCTGGGCAATGGCGTCCCCTACAACACTTAGCATTCTGGACTCCATTCAAAGAAGAGCCGTTCGTCTTATTAATGATCCAATGCTCACAGAAAGGCTTCCTCTTCTTGCCCACCGTCGAGCTGTAGGGGATCTGTCGCTCTTCTATAGGTATTTTCACGGCCTCTGCTCAGAGGAATTGGCCAGTATAATTCCTTCTCTGGCAGCTCCCAACAGAACAACACGTAGTGCAACTTTTATGCATCCTTTTACAGTTCAGTTAAAAAGGCCCCGAACTTCCCGCTTTCTTCGTTCCTTCATCCCTAGAGTGTCAAGACTAAGGAACCTGCTGCCCGCAGAAGTTTTTCCTTCGCCTCCCAATCTCCAAAAATGTAAGTCCCGTGTGAACAAACTCCCTCTCACCACACTGAAGACACCCACGGTACGTTAGTACTTAGGCATCAGCCTTCGTGGACTGTCCTAAGATTTTAAAAAAACCTATTTCAGGGCGTTCCGGATAGAAATATGCAGTTTTTAGAATGTTCTCGTGTCTTGTGTCCGAAAACGTACTTACATACCAAAAGTCAAGTTTCGACTCCCTCAAGATCTGCCCCATAAGATAATGAATGGGTGAGTAAGTGAGTGAATCAGTCCGTCAGTAATAAAATGGACACACTTCAAAATGGATTATCCCAGAAACCACTTAACATGGAATAATAACGAAGTTATGATAGGGGGAAAAGACGCTGGAAGGTTTCGTATTATATACACACTGCGTGCATCAGACCGGAACTTTGACCTGGCGTACTATCGTGCACCTAGATTTAAATATGGCGGTGATCTAATTTAGAAGCCGATTTAATTTAAGCGACCTTCCCCTACATAGAAAGGTCGCGTTTTTAAACAAAAGAGGTAAATTACTCATTTCGTTAATACGATTATAAAAATAATTAATGTTATTTATTCATAATTGCAAGATTTATATTAATGTAAAGCAGTGCACTTATGTTTTATTTTTTTCTATTATTGAGTAATAATATTTATTTAATAGTTTTTATACACGTCAAACTCTTACCATTGTGTTACGTTTATTTTTTAAACTTTTACGGATTTAAAAACTTTAAAACCTTGAGTTTTTTTTTAAATTTATCTCGTGATCCATGGTGGCTTTAAAAATTGTAATAACCTCGTGCGGATTGAACCAAAACAAAATTTGGGGATGTTGAAAATATGGGCGAGATTCACGGCTTCTTCCTAATGTCCAAAAAGTACTCAAGAGCTACACAGGTACCCGTCAAGTTAATAGGTCGCTCGAGAAGTTTTACCAGGGCGGGCTTCAAAAATATCATCATTTTGATCTCTAAATGACCTTGATCTCTCGTTCTCCCGACGTGATGGGGAAATCTGACCCCGGATTGGTATTCAGGGCACCGAAAGACTTAGGAATACCATGGACCCGGTCAAATCGTCAGGACATTTTTTGTAAACCTGTGTTATTTGGAGAGGCACCGAACTTCCTTCCTAGAAGTAACTCGAATGTGAAACGGTCTTTGAGACATTCACGGTACATTGGTATTTAAGCATTAAGCTTTTGCGGCCTTACCAGATTAAAAAAACCCACATCCTAAACAAGACTTAATCTTTAATCTGTGAACCATATCCCAAATAGCTTAAAATCAAAACTCGTGGGCATAAAAATAGATAAAAACGTATTTTCGTAATTTTTAGAATCACCATTCTCTATTCATTACCAGTTGCCTATTTTTTTAGCTTATCAATGTTAAACAAAATGTTTATCTTGGTATTTTTATCAAAGCTAATATTTCGCATGGATGGGGTCAAGGATGTAAACTAAAATATTTTTCATAACTTTTTAAATGATCCGTTTATTTTAAAAAATATGTTTTGATACAATTACAAATAATGTCGAGATAATAAGATTTTTGATAATTAATTGCATTGACTCTTATTGAATAAAGATACATATTTGAAACCGATCATCTATCTGCCAACTGGATGAAAACTAGTTTTTATCAAATATAGTATGTACCTGGTGGCGCCTTTTCGTTGACCTTACAGGGTACAGCGAAAACTAAAAGAGATAGAACAAATCTGATTGTGCAATCTCGATTTCGATTTTTGAAACAAATTCAATGGTGAAACTAAATCATGGATAACTTGATTCGTTTTGGAGATACAGAGTGTTTTTCAAATTTTGTCAATTTGGCCAGGCACTTGTAACTCGCTTGGTATTAGAGATAGAAAAAAAACTGTAAATAGAAAAGTTTAGGGATTTTTCCGTAGAATTCAGTAGCGTAACTATATTTTTTTATTGACTTTTATTTTTAAGTTATAACACATAGTTGGGTTTTTTTAAATGGAACACCCTGTATATTTTTTAAAAACTGGATAGAGCTTACAAAGACCAATTCGATGATATATAGTTTAATGGGTCTGTCTGTAATAGATCTTGCGTAAATTGGCCAAAACCTATAAAATTAAAAGAGGTAACACAAAGTTGTTATTTTTTAATGGGACACCCTGTGTATTTCTTTAATAACTAATAAAACAGACAAAGATCGATTAAATAATATATGGTTTAATGGGTTTGTGTAATAGATCTGGCCCAAACTGACAAAAACCATAAAAATTAAATAAAACCAAAAATGAAAACTATGTAATTTTAATATCTCAAAATCATAATAAAAAACATATTAATAATAATATTAAGATACGAAGCAATATAATTTTAATTTATACTTAAAAGGGAGAACTATTTAATTATCTTTAAAAAAAATACATTTTTACCCTGTAAGGTCAACGAAAAGGCGCCACCTTGTAAGGGTGGCGCATTTTGGTTGTACGGGGTATTGAGAAAACCCTCAGTGCAATTCTGTTAGTACGTTCTTGGGACGGATTTTTAAAAGAAATTTAAATGTTTTAAAATTTTAAATTTAACTTAAACTTAATTTATTTTGGAGATACGGGACGATTTTTTGTCGATTGTACTTTAAATAGCAATAGTTTGTAGATTTTTCAAGGAAGTTTAAAGGTGTATGGAAGCCCAATGCTATGGCCCATTCGATCAAAAAATGTCCAGCCCAGTATGAAAATAACTGTCAGAGTTGGCCCCGCCGATTCTGCGCAATAACAAAATTCCACGAAATAATTTAATGTGTTCCCTACTTACACACTGATAAGTCAGTGTTTAGTTAGGCAACACCACAGCCCTACTTCACTACAAGCCGTGAACAACCACTTGGTAACGCCGCAACCGGCAAGAGATTCAGATCGGTTTCCCTCGAGCGCGATGAGCGTAATCCGGGTATCGAGGCGCGTATTTTTAAATTCATTTAAGGCTCAATTCAAAGATCGCGTAAATAGTATTGATATTTCCATTAAAATAATTAAATCAGTATAATAATTGAAAAAATAAATATATTTATATAATATTTAAACTCTAAAACAAATTAATTTATGTGCATAGGTCAAGGCATAAGAACATGATGCTGTTGTAAAAGGAAACAAGTGTAATTTAACATTTAGTTAGTAATTGTACTTAGTTTTAGTTTTGTTTATTTATTTATTAAATGTGTCTAGTTTCCTTTTTTTGTTTTTTGACTCAGCCTTTTCCGATTTTTTCTGTGGCATTTTTGTTATTTCTTTTTTAAAACATAATTATTTAAAAGAATGTTTGAAAATATAGAGCACATCATAATGAACATATTTTTGTTCTCGTTACCACAAATACATTGCGAGCATAAATCATTAAAGCCTTCATGTTGTCTAGTGCTTAATTTAGTTAGATCAAAGGATAGCTTTTTGATTTTCCATTTTTAGGAAGTCACTCTCAGTATCAGGGTCATTAATAATTTTCTCAAAAATCGCGCACAAATGGAACAGAACGTCTTTAACAATTTCTGTAGGAACCTTTAAACCGCCACGTTGTAGACAATCAAAGTATTCGTCGTCAATTAGGTTTCCCTTACTTTCAACAAGAAAAGAAACACAGATGTTACAATTATTATATTTTTTTACAATTTTGTGGGCAGCATAACCGGCTATATAAATTTGTACCGATTTGTCAATTTCATATTCATTTAGGTATTCAGTTTCAAGTAAAAACAAAAATTTTTCAGTGTAATTATTTTGAGGTATTGTCCAATCAAGATCATTTTCCTGGATACAGCTGTCTCCCTGTTTTTTAATCTCAGCTAAAGATAAATTACCATCAGCAGCGCTTCTAAATATATGTTTGAGTCTAATTTTTTCTCAGCATTTAAAATATCATCAAAGCTAACATTGTAATTACAACCTCCGAGAAGTCTGTATTTACCAAATCTTTTTTCTAACTTTTCAGTAGTAAATTTACCTGGTAAAATATACGACAAATCAAATTTTGAAAATGAATAGTCAATTATTTCTAGTAAAACAGAGGTACTATGGCAAAGTGCAGAATAGGTGTCGTTTGTAAGGCGACCATTATTGTTTTCAAGTTTATGCCAAGCTTTCAGCAGGACTTTTCGGGAAACAGGGACTGTTTTAGAAGTAATGTGGTAAATTTGGAAAAATACTAGGCACCGCATTTAACTTTTTAGTCTAGTTTTGGTAGGTATCTTTTTTGACCATCTGGCAAGCGATAATCATCCTCTCTAATAATGTCACTTTCTACAAAATGCGCAAACCACAGAATATTTTGACGGTGACCATGACTGTCTAGGAATATTCCTAAGCCAATGGGCTTTAAGGTTTTCGTCCTTTGGAAAGGTGAAAACAAATACAGCTGGTTCTCCTGCATCAAGAGAAGTTTAATAATTGGATTTGCACCCAGGCACACAACAAGGACTTGGCATGGTAAATTAATTAAATTGAGAAAATACCGAGAAGATTACCAGGAAAATAATAACAATAACAGTAACTAAATAGTATCTAATAAGCAGGCACCAAGTACCTATGCAACGCAATAACAAAAATCAAAACGAACGACAAAATTCCAAAATGTATACCTTACGTACTTACGGTAATTTCCAATGCTAATATTTGACTGTTTTTAAAAAATAACTAAAAAAATACCTTCAAAATTAAAGCCAAACACGAATCATTAAAACACACTTTCAATTTTAATTATTTTTTAAAAAGCACCACCACAAAATGTCAAGTTCATTTGCCGCCATTTACTTTAAGTACTTTATAACACCGGCACTTTTCACCCGCAGATATTCTTGTTTTTACGCAATGTCTGCGGAAAAAACTGTCCCGGTCACTCACAAATTTCACACAGTAAGACCTTTTACAGGTTTAGTCTTTATCTTAACAATATTTTCTTTCAAAAAAGTTGATTTATTCACAATAACACAACAGAGAAACAGGTCATTCAACGTAAATCATATGACTAAACAACAGCAAACGTGTGTCGCTAGATCTGAAGGCATAGTTGCCAGATTTCCTTGTTCACGGCTTGTTAAAGTGAAGTAGGGCTGTGGCAACACATTATACTTTTATGAGAGCCGTAATGGTCTTGGGGTTTTCTAAGGTTTTGGGCAAGGGGCGCGCGGCGCGTGTGAACTGTATCGTCAACCGTCGTCGTTTTCATCATTCGTCATTTTGGGTTTTGGTTTGTGCCCTTTGCGCCGATTGTTTTGCTTTGTGTGAGAACCCTTTTTTGTGGTTGCAGGTTTTTTTGGGTTGATAAAAACCTTCATTTTAGGATTAGTGTTTATTAAATTGTGACTATAATTTTTATTTATTGTATGTTACTTATAATATCGTAACAAAATGATTAGAGGTTGTATGGTTTTTTCTTGCAAACCAAAAGGGGAACATACCCGGCATTTTTTTTATTTAGGTAAGTATTTTTATATTTAAATTAGGTGCTTCTTATGGGCGTAACGTTAGGGGAACCGAAAAAAAAATAATATATCAATTATAAATAATAAAATAATAAAAAATTTTATAAGAAATAGCAGTGGGAAAAATGGCAATCTTAACTATCTTTTAGATGATTTCCACAATGTTTGTGTATTTCTGTAATATAAGGGGAATCTCTCGGGAAACTAATAGAAAACCTAAAAATATTAGTTCCTATAAACTTTTTTCCCTGACCCAACCCCCTTTTTGAGATTTCAGGTGCATAACGGATGCCCCTGGGAAAACGTTTTTGTTTAAATAACTTTTAAAATGCTAGGCGTAATTTAATATTTTTTTAATATGGTAGTTACTAGATAAGT
>JAHBCN010012508.1:0-26691 GCA_019359885.1 Listronotus oregonensis
TACATTAAATTAATCCAAACATTATTAGACATTCTAGGTTTTGAACATATCATTATAATTCTTAATTAAAGTTCATTAATTAGACCAGTGGTAGTTAGGAATCTTATGATGGTGTTATAGCCACAGTCTTTTTCCAAGTGTTTTTACAATGTCCAGTGGTATCTGACATGCCTGTCTTTCCCCTATAGCGAGGGCAGTCATAAGTAGATGTTGTATACTTAAAGGAGTTTTGCACTGTTCGCATTGGGGTTGGTCTGATCGGTTATAAGATAACTGTGGGTTAATTTAGTAGGTCCTATTTTAAGCGAAATATAAGCACTTGTTCTTTTCGTCGCACTGGATATAGGCCAGGGTAACACTGGTCTTTTATTTTGCAGAAGTTTAGTAGCCGAATGGTTCCACTTTATTGCCACGCACTAGTAATGTGGTTTTTAATAAACTGTTTAGCGTCAGTTACTGTCAGTCGATGACAACCTTTGCCCTGATTTGGACCCACAACGGGCTGCTCTGTCTGCTTTCTCATTTCCAACAATACCAATATGTGAAGGAACCCATATAAATTTAACTTCTTTTCCAGCAACTGCGGGTCATAAAGTAGTTTTTTAATTATGTTTAATATTGAGTTTTACTGTAGATTTTCTGAAAGCTATTAAGTGCCTAAGAGAGTCAGTAATAATTAAAAATTTTCCTTTTGTTGGTTTTCCTAATAAAAGTAGAGCTTGAAGAATAAAAGTAATGTCTTTTATGTTACACAGCAGAGCCTACCCTTCTACGGACTTGGAGGAATCTGATATACCTGCTCATATTGTTGGTAATCGTATAATATTTTATTAAAGGTGTTTTAATAATGGTTGGATTATATTCAGCTTTATCATACCTTAAAATCGTTTTGTCCATTAAGGGCATTTTCAGTATCCATGTTGGTGGTAGATCATGTTGCAAAGGAAATATCGATGGTAATTCAATGTTCAAATATTCAAGGTACCTTGTTAGTCTTACGTACAATGGTGGATCTGACCTTTTTTTGTTGTCAAACAACTTTCTGTATCTGTTAGAAAAAGTGTTATCGTATACTGGATGAGTAGAATCAGGAGCGATAGAAACAGCATAGAGAGACTTAAATATTTTCTCCTTAAATCTAGGGGTGGTTCCCAGCTTCGACTAACACACTTTTATGGGACTAGTCCGAAATGCCCCTAGAGCTATACGTATTCCTGCATTGTGTACTGAATTCAACCTCTCAGTATATTAACTGTTTTTTGCCGATGCGTATGCAATAGAACCATAATCGATTTTTGATCGTATCAGTGATTGGTATAGTTTTTTTAAAGTGGTTGAGTCCGCTCCCCATGTTTTACTGGACAATACTTTTAGTAAGTTTATACCCTCTTGGAAGTTAATAATCAACTGACGAATATAAGGCTCCCAACTCAAATTTTCATCCATAATAATTCCCAGGAATTATACTCAGTATATTCGATGTTTTCATTGTTGAGGGATAGTGCAGGGCAAATATCCACTGGCTTCTTGGAAAATAACATACATTTTGATTTTTGAGCAGAAAATTTAAAGTCTGTTTGTTAATTGATGTTTCAACAGCATTTTTAAAATTAGTGTGGATTTAAAAAGTTAATTTATTACCAGTTTTAAGCCACATAATAAAAGATATATTTTACCGAAAATTACATAAACAAGGGCTCTAATAACTGCGTTGATTTACTAAGCACACTTTTAAATAAATTACCTGTCCAATTAATATTAAAAATAAATTATTTGTTTAGCTTTGCAGGAGTCAGCTTAAATTGATTACGGTTTAAACAACATTTTTAGTATTGACGAGGAATTAAAGAATTAGAGTATTATCAATTATATTAACCATATAATAAAATATATATATATATATATATATATATATATATATATATATATATATATATATATATATATATATATATATATATATATATATATATATATATATATATTATATATATATATATATATATAATATGAATACATAATTGTGATTTTTTAAAAATATTTACTTATTTTATTGATATATAAGGGTTCTGCTTAGATTATTAAGAGTTTTAACTATATTTTTGAAATTTGACGTGAATTTGAACAATTAATTTTCTATTTAGTATTAGCCACAAAATATGTGATATATCTTAGCAGAAATTACATAAGCACCAACTACGTAGATAAACTACACACTTAATTTTGGTTTTTTAAAACAATTACCTACTTTATCGATATTAAAAACCAATAATTTGTTTGGCTTTGCAAGAGTCATCTTAAGGTAATTGAAGTTCCAGTAATATTTTTAGGACTGGACAATTAATTTATTATCATTTATGTACCACATAGTATTAGGTACCGTAGAGACTGGGTTTTTAGATATTTAACGTATTTTTTTTTTGTTTGGAAAACGTTTTTTAAGTACCGAAACATATATACCGGGTGTTTCTTAAAGGTGGTTCCCCCTATAACTTATTTATTTATTAAAATGGGTAAATGAAATTTGACGTGTTGATACATGATTTAAAAATCATTTAATGACGTGTTCAATTGTTTATGGCAATTTCCGGTTTCACTGAAAATGACCTCAACATTTTAATTTAAAATGGAACACCCTGTATTTTTTTTACCTATTTGATAGAAAATGACATCCTAAATACAATTGCACCCCATGTCAATTTTTGACATTTTCCTTTTAAAATATTTAATTTTTTAAAATTCAATCTGCCATGACGTCGTTAAAACAACCAATTTTAAATCAAGGAGGCGTGCAAAAATAGTTTTAATTATCTGACGAATGTTATGCCTTTTCCAGAAAGGTAAAAAGATTCTAAAATTTTGTTTCTAGACATAACATAATAATTAATAATAATAATATAATTATTATTATTTTTATAACAACTACTATGCATATATTTGAAAAAAAATAGTTATGTCTAGAAATAAAATTTTATAATCTTTTTACCTTTCTGGAAAATACATAAAATATTCAAGATAATTAAAACTATTTTTCCACGCCTCCTGGACAAAAAATTGGTCGTCATGGCACTCTAGATTAAATTTAAAAAAAATAAATATTTTTAAAGGAAAAAGTCAAAAGTTGACATATGGGGTGTCATTGTATTCAGGATGTCATTTTCTATTGAACAAGTAAAAAAATACAGGCTGTTCCATTTTAAATTCAAAAGATTTGGTCATTTCCGGTATAACCGGAAATCATCAAAAACAATTAAACAATTTAATGCATTTTAAGGTCATATATCGACAAGCCAAATTTTATTTTACCACCTTAAAAATATATATATATATATATATATATATATATATATATATATATATATATATATATATATATATATATATATATATATATATATATATATATATATATATATATATATATATATATATATATATATATATATATATATATATATATATTATCATAAGCCAGTGCTCTACTAACTATAGTAATGCTTTTTGCAAATTTCACTAATATCATTTTTGTGCAAAGTTTCGACGATATGTTGCAAAATTTAAAGCTCAACAGAAATAAGTCATATTATTTTTACGAAATTTAAAAATTATCAAATACCTAAATGAGAAATGAATAAAATGAATTTCTTTTGAAGGAAAAAAATTAAATATATTACAAATAAAATCCGTTAAAAATAAAAAGCTAAAGTTTAACAAAAAATAGTTTTAAAAATTTAAACACACTACATAAATAAACCCGTGGAATTTGTAAGCTTATTGGCAATTTTCATTTTAATTGGTAGACATTATTTAATCTGTTTCCCGTTTGCTCAATGAAACAATTGTAACCCAAATTGAAATTTTTCGTTATTGGAAAATTTACTGTCATGTCTAATAGTCCAGTCGTTGCTAAATTTGGTAGAACGTATAAAATACTGGACGAAATGTAAGCACTCAATTTCAGCACTTTAAAATTTAAAATATTTAGTTCAATTGAAATATTTAAAATATATCTAATAAAAGAATTTAAATTAAATTATAAATTCTGGATATGTTCTATATTATTGTGGTGTATTCATTTAAAATAAAATACTGTTGGATTACTCGATGGAGATGCAAAAAGCGACCGCTTTAGTCTAGCCCCCAGGTTAGAGATATGTGTATTAGTATCCTACCAAGATTAATATCCAAGCGTCAAAAAAGAAGAAACAAAGTTGTTACGATTCATAAGAATCTTGTTTTCATACCTGAAAAATGGCATCTCCTACAACTCTTAGCATTCTGAATTCTGCTCAAAGAAGAACTCTTTATCTTATTGATGATTTCCTTCTTACAGGAAATAATCCTTCTCTTGCCCACGGACGGGCTGTAGGGTATCTGTGGCTCATATATAGGTATTTTCACTACTTCTGCTCCGAGGAGTTGGCCAGTATAGTTTCTCCTATGACAGCTCCCAACAGAGCAACACGTATTGCCACTTTAATGCAGGCTTGAGAGGACCCAAACTTCTCACTTTGTTCGTTCTTTTACCCCTAGAGTATCTAGAGTGTGGAACCTGCTACCCGCAGAAGTCTTCCCTTCTCCTCCGAATCTCCAAATATTTAAGTAACCAATTTCATGTGGGTATAATTGGTTTAACAAGTAAATTGGATTTAAGTATTTAATGGTTAAATCTAAAAAATATTATATTATTGGTAAATTATTAAGTAATTTTTTAAAATTTTTTCCAATATTCCTGGACTACAGATAAGTCATAAATTTTGATACATTTGGCATTGTTAAGTTTTATGTTTTAATTTTCATTATTCTGTATAATGTTACAGCTTTTTGTTTGAACAGTTTGAATACCGGCAGTTATTTGTTTTTAAATAATATATCGAATAGGTCTAAAATACGAACAATATGATATATTTTAATTAATGCACTATTTAAAATTGTTGCTAACTTATAATTATATTCAATTAGAAAATAATCGCAGAAAGAAGGTACAAATATCCAACAATTTATAGTAATATGACTAACTTTCTTTGGTATAGTTTTTAACTTTGATGTGTTGCTTCTTCTTTAAAGTATTTTTACTTTTTATTAAATACGTTGACTACGGAAGAACCAAAAATTCCTGCTTTATTTAACCTAATCTTTTACACTTACTACATTCCATAAAAAGTAAATTAGTGTCTATAGCTTCTCGTGTAAGGTGTTTTTCAGACTACATCCTATGACAAACAAAATTGTTGCACAATATATAGACTTATGATGCTCTTTTACTTGTACTTTTTCTACCAAGCAAATAATCAGATTAAGGAACTCACCTACACCCACATGTGACTAGTAAATAAAGTAAATGAAAACACGTACCGATTTAAGTTTCGTCGACCAGATAAATATTTAATTTAATTGAATTGGATGTCCATCGTTCACTTTTTCTTGCTTTTTCCTTATATACACATTCTTAACTGATGACTGCGAAAAAGAAATATCCCAAAGTTATGTTAAATAAAGTAAAAAATCTTTGATCGATTTCAAAAATTAAATAATACCTGTCACTTTAGCATTAAGGGGGTATTTTAGTCTAGAAACCTGAATATCTGGCGTTTTTTTGACGATCGATAAAAAACAATATATATTTAAGCTATTCTTTTTTAT
This sequence comes from Listronotus oregonensis, assembly GCA_019359885.1. Lineage (NCBI taxonomy): Eukaryota > Metazoa > Arthropoda > Insecta > Coleoptera > Curculionidae > Listronotus > Listronotus oregonensis. The sequence goes on from JAHBCN010012508.1 coordinate 5,644, forward strand.
AATTTATTTATTTATTTATATTTTTAGAATACACAACAATATTTAAAAACCGAACATATTTTGCAAAGATACACGGTGTTGAAGTAGAGGAAAAAAAAATGTGTCCATCTTGTCTCGATTCAATTTTTTCTGGTTATCTAAAAAATTAAAAAATGGTAGAAGAAATTTAAAAAATTTGTCGCAAAATGACGGTTTTTTAAAAAAGTACTTTTTTTCCATTGTAAAAATTCAAAAATTTTAATTTTTTGTTGGTTTCTGTCATAGAGGGATATATAAAGAAAATTCATGCTAACTTTTAAAAATATCGGTCAATTAGAACTTGAGATTTTGTGACAAACGTTTCGAAAAAAAATATTTTCAAGAAAAACGCGTATAAAGTTTTTAGGTTAAGTTTCAGGTAGTCTAACAGATAGAACAGTATATATTACCACCATTTTTTTAATTAACGATACCTTGAAATAGGTTAATTAATGCCCAGTTTAATATTGTTTTTTACTTATAATTACAAACAATCAGAGAAATATCGCAGAAAAAGGCATAAATAAGCAACAATTTAAAGTAATATTACTCACTTTGTTATTGTTAGGTCTATTTTTAGTGTTGCGTGTTGCTTTTTCTTTAAATCTTTTTTATTTTTTTTTTTTTAAATATGGTGACTATCAGAGAACCAAAATTTTCTGCTTTATTTAATTTAATTTATCACACTTTCCTAAACGACGATAACGTTTCTTATTGAAATTTCATAAAAAACAACGTATTATCTATAAGTTATGATGTAAAGTGTTTTTAAAGTACCTCCTATGACGTCCAAATAAAAAAAATGGTGCACAATATATAAACCTATGATGCTCTTTTACTTGTATTTTTCTACCATGCATATAATCATTGTAAAGAACTCACCCACACCCACATGTAAGCAGTAAATAAAGTAAATGAAAACAAGTACCGATTTAAGATTCGTCGAATAGCTAAATAAACTGCTCAACAAAAAGATCGTACCATTTAATTTTTAGACCCATTTTCAAACTGCTGTAACTTTTTTAAAAATTAACTTTTTTGAATATCTAAAACGAAGTTTAAAACCGCGTTTCTTCTACTTTAAGCTGTATTGCATTCAGTTTTAGTAAGATGAATAATATTATGATGTACAGGGTGATCAATAGAGTGCTGCAAAAAAACAAAAAATTCAAGTGTGTCCCATTTTAGTGGTAATTTTTTTTGGTCGTTAAAATGTGAAAATTGAGGACCTTTGGCTCGCGATACACTTCTGAACGTCCAATTTTGGTAATCAATTCTTGAAAAAGCTATAACTGGAAAATGGATTGACGGATTTCAACGACTGTTTCATATTTGGAAAGCTCATTTCATGTAGATGTTTATGTCCTAAGCACCTTTCGATAGATTATAACTTTATGAGTATACGGGGCCAGCAAATACCAAAAACGTAGCTGATTTAGAAATCCTAAATATAGGGTAAATTGTTGAACGCCAAAGGGACCATATGTGTGTGTGTTCTGTTTTAAAAATGGCCAAGTTGAAGTTTGTGTCCATATCTCGAAACGATTTCTACCGTTAATCGATTTATGTGTGTTTAAGTGCACAGCAAAAATGCGTCGTTATTATGACATTAGGTCTGAATGGTAGGAATTCCAACAACGTCTTAAAGTTTTGAACAGTTTTAAACATAAATTGGTGTTGTACACCATGATATACGGAATGATCAACAAAGTACTTTCAAATTTATTATGATATCCATAATTACCACAACATTAGGTACCAAACGGCCTTGTTTGCGCAACATGTTTTAGATTAAAATTTTTAGGCTTAAAACTTTTTTTAGTACATTTCGGTGCCCAAAAAAACTTACCGCACTAAATTTTTTAGTTGATTTTGCTTAGTTTTGTCATTTTCAAAGAGTCAAGTTACCTCTACAAAAAAAAAAAAAAAAATGTTTACTTGATACATTGAATTTATCTATAGCAGCGATACGTTTCTATAGCAACGATGGAATAATGTCATTGTCATAAAACAGTTTGTAAGTCAAACAAAATGTATAAAACTTTAAGACGTTGTTGGAGTTCCTTCCATTCAGACCTAATGCCATAATAACGACGCATTTTTGCTGAATAAGTTTACTGGCACTTAAACAGCATAAATCAATTAACGGTAGAAATCGTTTCGAGATATTGACACAAACTTCAACTTGGCCATTTTTAAAACAAAACACACACATATGGTCCCTTTGGCGTTCATTAATTTACCCTATATTTAGGATTTCTACATCAGCTACGTTTTTGGTATTTGTTGGCCCCGAATACTCATAAAATTATAACCTATCGAAAAATGCTTAGGAGATAAAAAATCTATATGAAATGAGCTCTCCGAATATGAAACACTCGTTGAAATCCGTCAATCCATTTTCCAGTTATAGTTTTTTAAAGAATAGATTACCAAAATTTGACGTTTAGCAATGTATCGCAAGCCAGAGGTCCTCAATTCAAAAACTGTTATAAACGTCTAGAGATATTGATATGACCTTGGTAACAACCCATATTATAACGACCAAAAAAAATTACCACTGAAATGGGACACACTCGAATTTTTTGTTTTTTTGTAGCACTCTATTAATCACCCTGTACATCATGATAATATTCATCTTACTAAAACTAAATGCAATTCAGCTTAAAGTAGAAGAAACGCGGTTTTAAACTTCATTTTAGATATTCAAAAAAGTTAATTTTTAAAAAAGTTACAGCAGTTTGAAAATGAGTCTAAAAATTAAGTGGTACGATCTTTTTGTTGAGCAGTTTATTTAATTTAATTGGATCGAATGTCCATCGTTCACTTTTTATTGCTTTTTCTTTTAGTACACAATCTTAACTGATGAATGCGGAAAATAAATATCCCAAAATTATGTAAAATAAAGTAAAAAATTCAAAAATTAATAATACCTGTCACTTTAGCATTAAGTATTTTAGTCTAGAAATCCGAATATCTGGCATTTTTTTGAGGATCGATAAAAACAATAATTATTTAGGCTATTCATTTTATAATTCTTTTATTTATTTACATTTTAGAAATTTCCAAAAAAAAAATAAAAAGCCGAACATATTTTACAAAATGGCAATATTAAAAAAACTTATAATCCATTGTTAAATTAATAACTAATTTTCTAAAATTTTCCCAATATTGCTGTACTACAGATAAGTAATAAATTTTAATATATTCAGCATTGTTAGCTTTTATGTTTTAATTTTCATTATTTTGTATAATGTTACAGCTTTTTGTTTGAACAATAACAATGCCAGTTGTTTGTTTTTAAATAATATATCGATTAGGCGCTGTCAAAATAGGAGCAATATGAAATAGGTTAATTAATGCTTGATTTAATATAGTATTTTACTTATTATTACAAACAATCAGAGAAATTACAGAAAAAAGCGCAAATAACCAAAAATTTAGAGTACTTACTTTGTTTAGTCTATTTTTCATCGTTGTCGTGTTGCTTTCTCTTTAAATTTTTTTTAACTTTTTTTTTATTTGTTGACTACGAGAGAACCAAAATTTCCTGCTAATCTATCACACTTTCCTAGATGACGATATCGTTTTTTTATTGACATTTCATTAAATGCAGAATATTATCCATAACTTATCGTGTAAGGTTTTTTTTAAGTACGTCCTAAATGACGTCCAAAAGAAAATTGTGCACAATATATAGACTTATGATGTTCTTTTACTTGTATTTTTTCTACCATGCAAATAATCAGTTTAAAGAACTTACCTACACCCACACGTAAGTAGTAAATAAAGTTAATGAAAACACGTACCGATTTGAGATTCGTCGACCAGATAAATATTTAATTTAATTGAACTGAATGTCCATCGTTCACTTTTAATTGCTTTTTTTTAGTACATATTCTTACCTAATGACTGCAAAACATAAATATCCCAAAATTATGTTAAATAAAGTAAACAATATTTGAACGATTTCAAAAATTAAATTATACCTACTACTATAACAGCAAAGGGGTATTCTAGAAACCCGAATTTCTGGAATTTTTGGACGATGGATAAAAAAAAACAATTATTATTTTGGCTATTAATTTTTTTTATTATTTATTTGTTTATATTTTAAGAATTTCCAAGTTTTTTTTTATAAATATTTTACAAAGTTACAAGCTGTTGAAGTAGAGGAAAAAAAGAAGTGTGTTTATCTTGTCTCGATTTGCTCTCTTCTGGTTATTTGAAAAATAAAAAAATGGTAAATTCTTTATCAGTAAAAACGTCATTATAGCAGACACCAGGAAAAAAATTTCCGTTTTTCGAGGAAAGGTAGGTTTTTTTTGTAATTTTTTAACTTTTCCGAATTTTTTAAAATGGTAAAAATTCAAAATTTTAATTTTTTGTTGGTTTTTCCGTTAGAGGGATATATAAAGAAAATTAATGCCAACTTTCAAGAAAATCGGTCAATTAGAACATGAGAATTTGTGACAAACGTTTCGAAAAAAGTATTTTCAAGAAAAACGCGTTTAAAGTTTTAAGTTAAGTTGCAGTTAGTCTAACAGATAGAACAGGAAATATTACTGTAACATTTATTTGCATTTCTTAAATTAAATATTTAACGAATTTCTTTTCGAAAGATGAGCACCCCTTCCTTCTCTTGGAGCACTTGAAGCTCAAAACTCCGAACTTTCGATTCTAGATTTATTGCACCGAACAACAACTTTAGCTGTAACTTTTAAAATAATACGGATTTTAAAAAATCTGTTTCTTAAATATTTAAACTATCCAAATTTAAAAAACATTTTTTTAATGCCTCCTTTTTTAAAAAAAAAATATTCTAAATATTATTTAGTTCTAAATGCTTAAAATATTAAAATCCACTTTTAAATTCTCAAAAATAAAAATTTTAACTTTTTACTTATACATTCAACCTATTTACAGACCGCAAACAAACAAAATTCAGACTCGGGCTTTAAAAAGTTACGGCCGGAACTAAAAGTCTTACTAAATGAGTTTCGGAATTAAGCATACAGGAAATGTTATATTTTGTACTTTATGGTAAATTTAAAAAGTCTATAAAGTTAATTTATGACCTTTATATACGACATCCTTATTTTGTGTTTATAATAAACAGTTATAAAGTTAAAATGGCGTTTACTAAAATAGTAAATTACGTTTCAAGAATAGAATACAATATTGTATGGTCTACCATAGTTTTGTAGCAAAAAATCGCATTTTTTTTTGAAGATCGATTTTTTTTTTTATCTTGGGACAGTCCACGAAGGCTGATGCCTAAGTACTAACGTACCGTGGGTGTCTTCAGTGTGGTGAGAGGGAGTTTGTTCACACGGGACTTTAAATTTTTGAGATTGGGAGGAGAAGAAAAATTTCTGCGGGCAGCAGGTTCCATAGTCTTGACACTCTAGGAATAAAGGAACGAAGAAAGCGGAAGTTGGGGCCTCTCTAACTGAACTGTAAAGGATGCATAAAAGTTGCACTACGTGTTGCTCTGTTGGGAGCTGCCAGAGAAGGAATAATACTGGCCAATTCCTCTGAGCAAGCCGTGAAAATACCTATAAAGAGCGACAGATCCCTACAGCTCGACGATGGCAAGAAAGGAAGCCTTTCTGTGAGCGTTGGATCATTAATAAGACGAACAGCTCTTTTTTGAATGGAGTCCAGAAGGCTAAGTGTTGTAGGGGACGCCATTCCCCAGACATGAGAACAATATTCCAAAAGGGTCTGATTTGGGATACATACAGAGTGTACAGATTGGAAGAAGAGAAATATTTTCTGGCTCGAAAAAGGAATCCAATTTTTGAAGCTGCCGAAGCTATGGATGAAATGTGTTTGTGCCAGTTGAGGTTATTCTCAAAAGTAACGCCGACTAGATTAAACGACTCTTTGTTCTGCAGAACTTGGCTGCTCATATGTAGGGATGAGCATTCGCAGACTTTTTTCGTGACAGCGAACATGACCGTGTTTTTGAGGCATTAAACTGAAACGATTTTTTGGGGCCAATCTAAGATAAGTTTGAGGTCTTGTGAAAGAGATATCTGCATTGACCTCTTGTTTTCAAAATCAGAATTACACGGTGGCTTAAGAAATTGAATACTAGGTGGAGGGTACTATCGTCCAGCAAAACTATGAATGGGATTGATTGTGGAAAGAGAAGATCGTTAATGTGTAGAAGAAACAGCGTGGGTGCCAGCACTGAGCCCGGGCACCCCAGATTATTTGGTAGAAGCTGGAGGAATGACCATCTACACTAACTGATATACGTCGATTAGAAAGGAAACTGGAAAGCCAAGAGCAAAGCTTGGGTGGAAGACCGTGAAGGAAGTTTGTTAAGAAGCCCATCATGCCAGACCTGATCGAAAGCTTTGGATATGTCAAGAGCAACGTCTGGGATTCACCAGAAACTCAAGGGACTTGTTCCAGTTATGTGAGACAAAGGAAAGAAGATCAGCTGTGGATCTACTGTGACGGAATCCATATTGTCTATCATGTAAGATGTTATGTTTTTCCAGATACTTTAAGATTTGGGAATTAATGAATTTTTCCATTACCTTGCAAACAACTGAAAGAAGAGATATAGGTCTATAGTTAGAAGGAGACTTTTGGATCCTTTTTGGGGACAGGTTGCACCACGTGCAGCTTTCCAACTCTCGGGAAAATGCCCGTGTCGTAAGAGATTCGAAAAGGCAGTTAAGATGGGTGCAAGCTCGGGAGCACATTTTTTAAGACGATTGCTGGTATGCCATCCAGCCCAGACGATTTTTAGTATTAGAAGAAAGAATACGCTTGATCTGTTTGACTTTAAAATTTTATCGGACATTTATGGAAACTGGGACAACTGTTGGAAGAGGAAGATTAATTGGAGGATCAAGCGTAGAATTGGCAGCAATTTGTTTGGCAAATAGTTCGGCTTTTCCTTTGGAGGTAGAGACAATTCCATCTTCAGAGATTAGGGGTGGAAAAGAATTTGTGCAAAAGTTCTGACTAATATTTTTGGCAAAGGACCAAAAAGCTTTACTGCCATTTGAGCAAGAGAGAACTTTATCTTTTATTCGATTGTTAAAACGGTCTTTTGCATCTGAGATTGGGTATTATTAACGTATTAAAAATAGTTCATTAACAACCCTCATTAATGCATGTTTTTTTTAATATATAAACGCATAGGCAACTGGAAATAGACAAAAAGTTATTTGGGTACCAAGTGCAAAAAGTGCATCTTTGTTGCACGATACATATAACTTGCTCTGCGGCACGCACCTGCAATGCTAAATACTGCAACTATTTATAACAAAACACAAATAAGTTCACAGCTTAGAATTAACATAAATAAATTTGCTGTTACCTTTATTATTAGATTGTATCAAATTCCTGTCGGGTAAAAATTTTTGATTTCTTCGGGCGGAATCCTACAGACTTTTTTTTCAAGAATCGAATTAACTTGGTAAAATGTCGAATATCCACATTCTTATTGATTAAAAGTGTAGCTATTATCATTGAATATTTCGACCATAAGGTCAATGGCTGGAGTATCTCTAATTATTGTTGTAAATATGTTAGAAAAACTTTTTTGTTTCACACCAGTTTATAAATCGTACCTAACAAGTTTCATACACTTTTTCAGATCTATCGGGTAATAAATCTGCTGCAGCTCTATTTGCTCTTTAATTATATCAGATGGTGTAAAAATAATCTCTTTCTAACTATTCGAACTCGACATGTTTAACAACTTTACAACAAAATATTAAAACTGACAACTGCGAATTAATTACGGCAATATTAGCTGTCAAAAGCCGTATATAGGTAACTTGATAAAAAGCATAGTCTTGCTGCTGTCATTACGAAATTGTATAAAAGGTGGCCATGAAAAACATTTGTCTTCAACTTCCATAAAATACATGTGTCAAAAAAACTAAAAATGTGGTAATTTTTGGGCTCAAATATGAGGATTTGGTGCATTCCATTCCTTTACAATGTGTGGCTGAATAATTTCAGGACTGTTTATATTCGATTTGTAGGCAAAGCAGTGCATGAATTGTTTCGAGTTAAATAAATTCCACTGTATACAAGCGGACAAACGCATAGCATAGATTAATTTACCTTTAACACTAGTGCAGAAAACATTTGGCTTAGTGGATTGGGCAAAAAATACTACCTTTTTGCACGATCGAAGAAAAACAAACATTGAGTCCATTTAAAATCTTGTTATTTAAATAACAATTATTTAAACATTTGTCAAGTTGGTTGACTTAAACCAAAATACATTCCTAATAGATGACAATTTTAGAGCTCTCTGGGTTCTTTTTAAATATACTACCTTGTGCCCTCTTCCAACTTTTATTTTTATTCAACTTCAGATGATGACGTCTTGACAAGTTTAATAGTATCCATACTTTCACTATTAGAAGGTGCTTTAATAAGTTTTGTCGTTCAATAAAAGGTGGCGCTATGAGGTTCATCGTTTGGTTTTTCTAAAAATGGTAGTACTTTTTTATTATCACGTAGAAAGTTTCATGTAGATCTGTTAACTCATTCATATATTTACAGCTGTTTTATTTATTTTGATTTGTCACGAAATTGAAAAAATTAAACACCGTGCAGAATAAAAAAAAATTTTTTTTTTTATATATATATATATATATATATATATATATATATATATATATATATATATATATATATATATATATATATATATATATATATATATATATATATATTTTTTAAAAGGGCAGCACCAAAACGAATTAATTAACGATCGTTAAAAAAATAAACTCTTTACCTTCAATTAGAACAGTTAAAGGGTGGGTAGCTACATTAAAATATGATCGTACAAGAGGTGAAGACCATCCAAGTAAAAGACTGCCAAAAAGTGCATCAACACCAGAAATCGTAGCAGAAAAACAGTATAACATTTCAGAAGATCAAAAAAAGGTTCAAAATTACCCTGTCTTGCTTTAGCTCGTTACTTTACCTTTAATCACAACTTAACTTACTTTTGTAACTTACGTAGAAAATGTCAATTTAAAATCGACACAAAAATTATTAAGAGTAGCTTTACTAGCTAAGAAATGAACACTGTGTACGAAACCTTACAATTTAAATTGGTTACAGAATTAGATGTGTTAGTCAAATTTCTTGCACTAACACGAAGAAAGTGATATTATATCACCATGGAAAACTGGTAATTTTGCATCAAATATTTAAGAAAACATTTCGGCTCGTCGCCCGAGATGTTAGAGACACTTTTAACAATATAATGCTTTTTGAATCGCTGCACTTGCCCTACTAACTTTTGTTAGCGCGCGGCCAAGCTACCCGACTCCCCTTCTCTTTTGCGTTTTCCTTTCCGTTTCGCGTCGACCTAAGGGGGATGCTATCGACTCGCCAATCCTAATTGTTTATTTAGATATTTATAGACTGGTAAAAGAAATTTTAAGAATGATCTAAATTACTTTTGCGGTGCGCTTTAAATTTATAATTAGTAAAGCGGTGTTGTCACAATTATATGGAAAATTTACTGTTTTTTATTTTTTTATAAAAATTTAAGAGAAATGTTGGCTACTCATGGCTATAGAAAAATAGATTCCAGGTTGCAAGATGTATTTCCGCAACACTCGGTAAAGTAAATTTAAAAAAACCACCCTATTTATCAGATCCTTCCCACTTCTGCCTGTTCTACCCATTTAAAAAAATGTATGCGAGGAAAACGATTTTCATCGAACTAGGAAGTAAGGCAGCCGTGGAAGCGTACTTCGAGATTTTTACTTCAGGGATGAAACCACATAAATTAAAAAATCACTGGTAGTCCAGTAAGTAAGGGACAAAGCTGTAAATAAATCTGTACGCTTTTCCCTTGTGGCGCAATTCTTAGGTCTTCGAGGATGTTTTCGAGGGAAAAAAAGTTTATCAACATTAACAGGTGGAAAAGGGCTGAAAATGGCCCCTCAAGGCTCAAAACGTGGGTTTTCCGCTAATTTCTGCCAAAATATGCGAATTGGAGAATTTTTCTTTTGACAAAAAATGAAGATCGCCTTGTAATCTACAAAAATGGTCTTTTTTTTCGAAAAATAAATAGTTTTCGAGATACCGGGACCCAAAAGTCCCCTCATTTTAGCTGTCGCTCTACCGTTAGAATGCCGCTATCTATATGGATTCAACTATAAGCGGGCGGACGAAGTGTTCCATTAATCGGGCAATAATGTACATTTTTTTATCATTCAAAGTTCATCAGTATGGTAAAACCCGTATCTATCATTGCATATGAGTTTGGGTTCATTCTGGCTTTTCTAGAATATTAAAAAAAGGGATCAAAGTTTTTTTTACAATATTTTGGGAGTATCTCATTAATTTATTGATAATTTTTAAAAAAATGGTTTAATTCTTACCATTTTTTTATGAGACCATAAAGTGAAATGTCAAAAATTTCCTTTACACTTTATGCGTTTTATCATTAGTTTGACACATGTGCATGTTGTAGCCGTTAAGCCAATTATCAGGTGTACTAATGTTATGGATTTTTAGACTTCCTTCGATTTTATGTCGAAAATATATTAAAGTTGCCCAAAAATGGTAAGGACCATTTTTGTAAATTTTGAGGTGATCTTTATATTGCAAACCCTAAAATTTTCTCAAAATGAGAAACTGAATTTACAGATTTATCTTACACTTTTTGGGTACTTTCAGGTCTTCAGTTACTGACCATGGATCAGTGATGCGAAGTTCAGGAACAAAACAATTTTACAAAAAGATACTACGCCATTGACTTGGGAAAAAATTATGGTTTTATAATAATTATCAATCAATTATAAACAAAAAATCCCTCTTTCATTTTTGCCGTAAAACTTACCGTTTGGGAGAAATCGTTAATTAAAAAAATGTCTTATGTACCCAAATTGCATCTTTGAAAAATTATTATTGAAATAAATCAAGTTAGCTTTGCTCGTTGCCAGCGATTGTTGTTTTGTTGTTGTAAACATTATGACACTGACGTTAATTATCATTCTTGATTGTGTTAAACTTTTATTTTCAATTTTAAATACATTTTTCAAATATTTATTTTTAAGCTATTTTCTTACAAACTAGTGAACAAAAAGCAATAACAATTAAATACAATACATACATAATTTACAAAAAATGTTGGAAATGACCACCTCTCGCCTCTATGAGGCTTCTGCTCTTCTTCTCATTGAATTACGAACCCTTTAAAATTCCATGCGTGTTTCGGATAGTTTCACATCCGTCAATAATTCTATTTCTGAGTTCTTCTAATGTCACAATTGGTGTATGATAAACTAATGTTTTTAGGTGTCCCCACAAATAAAAATTTAGGCTGTTCAGGTCAGGCGATCTAGGTGGCCAAAATTGTGGTCCTCCACGGCCTATCCAATGATTTTGGTAGGCTCTATTTAAATGCTCACGAGCCAATATGCTAAAGTGGGCGGGAGCGCCATCATGCATAAACCAAAGTTGTTACCGTAACTGAAGAGGAACATTTTCAAGAAGCAAAGGCAAATCATTTTGGAGAAAATTACAATAATCCTGTCCGTTAAGGCGTCCTGGTAAAAAAATGGTCCAATTAAATGGTCGGATAAGATACCATTCCAAACGTTCAGTGAAAATTGTTCCTGAAAATGTGTCTCTGTAATCGCATGAGGGTTTTCCTGGGCCCAGTAATGATTGTTATGGAAATTGGTTATTGCATTTCTTGAAAAATTTGCTTCGTCCGTAAACAAAATTTTTTGGCATCAAAATGAGGATTTTCTGTTACTTTTTGGAGATACCATCTACAAAATTGCGTACGTGGTTCATAATCTCTAGGAAGCAATGCCTGAACCCTTTGTATGTGAAAAGGATATAACAAAGAATCTCTTAAAATCTCCCATACCGTCTTGTAGCAGATGTTTAATGCCATACCTATTTTTCGCGTACTTGTGGTTGGATCCTCTTCGACTGCATGCAGGACAGCCTCCTCCACTGCCGGTGTTCTAACTGTACGGGGCCTTCCCTCGGAAATATTAGCTTTAAAACTGCCAGATTCAGTCAGACGACGATGAATGTTTATAAATGTTCGTCTATCTGGGAGAGCGCGATTAGGATACCTTTCTTGATACAAACGCCGCGCCTCCACAGCATTACCATTAGCTAGACCATAAAGGAAATGCATTTGTGTCATTTCCAAATTAGAATAATTTACCATTTTTTTTAACTAGCAAAATGCACGTTTTAAGATCGAAGGAGAAATAAATACAAACTGTCAAGAATGATAATTAACGTCAGTGTCATAATGTTTACAACAACAAAACAACAATCGCTGGCAACGAGCAAAGCTAACTTGATTTATTTCAATAATAATTTTTCAAGATGCAATTTGGGTACATAAGACATTTTTTTAATTAACGATTTCTCCCAAACGGTAAGTTTTACGGCAAAAATGAAAGAGGATTTTTGTTTATAATTGATTGATAATTATTATAAAACCAAAATTTTTTTCCCAAGTCAATGGCGTAGTATTTTTTTTGTAAAATTGTTTTGAAAATTCGTCATAGCTACGCCACTGGTTGCAAAAAAAATTAAATGAACATCTGAAAAGTGTGTTTTTATGCCATAATATCCTGTGCCAAAATTCAGTTCAATATCTCAAACCGTCTTTGAAAAATGTATTAAAAAGTGAAAATAAAATAAAACTTTAACACCCTGTATCTTAATAACTAAGCATTTTAGGGCCCACGTTTATATGAACTTTTCGACTTAAAATCGATCCAGGAATGCCTCCTTCAAATTATGACATACCATTAAGTAACACCCTGTATATTAAAATATAGTTTTAAACCAAAATATTGTGATTTTTCTATTAAACAACCAGACTTTTTGAAAAACCGAATTTGGCTCTGTATTAATGCATATTTCTCCCTTGAACCCTCTATGTTAATTTTACCCGACATAATTTACTATTACAATAATTATTTTCCTTCTGTAAAATTAGTTTTAATATGCATAGATAATATTTAATGCTCTCTGCGGATAAATATATTTGGATTTAGGCTGTAAAACTAATCTACATTTTGCATATGTACGTTGTTAAATATTTTACATTAAAATGAGCAAAAATGTAGTGACCACAGGATTTTTAATCCTGTTGTGTTTATATGAATTTTAAAGTTCTTTTTTCATTGAATTCTGTTTAACCGAACTACTAAAAATAATACAAGGTAAGTTAAAAGTTCCGAAACGATTTTTTTTGCTTAAAAAGTAATAGAAAAATAAAGATAAAAAATACTTTTTTTCTAATTCTGACAAAAAAATTACGTTTTTCAAAACTGACCGGCGTATTAAAACGTTTTCCTGGTAATTGTTTCGAAAGTTGTCTCCTCTTCTGTTTTGGCCAAATTTGGTATAAGGGGGTTTTTTGGGGCGCTAATTGAAAAAATATTTGTTTCGGCAACGTTTCGTTTTCGAGATATTCATCATCAAAGTTGAAAATCAAACTAACCTTATTTACATTATTCCCCTTTTTTTGTACAGAATTCTTGATTTTTTACACTTAAGTGGCACACAATATTTTCAAACACCTATTAAAAACTTATTTTTATATTTATCTTACACCTTTTTTCCATTTAATTGAAAACTTCCACTTTCATACGCCGCATAGTGGACGCAACCAGGTATAAACTAGGGATTTAATAAGCAAAAATGGCGGCTGCCTTTCAACTTAAAAGTTAGCAATTTAATGAAAAAAGGTGTAAAGTAAATAAAAATACAAGGTTTTAAAAGGTATTATAAAATATTGTGTGCCACTTTAGTATAAAAATCAAGAATTGTGTACAAAAAGAAGGGGGAATATAGTAAAAATAAGGTTAGTTTGATTTCCATTTTTGATAATGAATATCTCAAAAATGAAACGTTGCCGAAAAAATATTTTTTCAGATTCGTAATCAGCGCCCAAAAAAAAACCCCGTATACCAAATTTGGTCAAAATCAGAGAAGAGAAGGCAACTTTTGAGACAATTACCGTTTTTCCTTTCAACACTAGTGTTGAAAAGTAAAACTTTTTAAAACTTGTTGCAAAATGTCCATTTATCACCAGTTGCACAAAGAAAATATGCACAATATAAATATAATGGTTTAGATAGTATTAAATTAATTTACTCCAAAAAAACGCATTGACAATGAAAAATGACTCTTGTCACTAAGAGCGCTATAAACCAAGTACACTTTTTTTGTGTAGTTCAAGAAATTAAACCATCACCAAAGACCAAGCACTTCTTGTTTTTTATTGGCTTAAAAAAAGAAAAACAATGACCAAGGATATTTATTTGCAAAAAAAACAAGAAAAATACCCCGGATCGACGACCGTGGTCAACCATTGCAAACCACCTAAAAAAATCCTTGAATTTGCAGGTATTTATAAATCAACAACCTTTAAACTAAGACATTTTTAACCTGACACGGTAAACCATGACATGTAAGCCATCGTTTTAAGTGCCGAAAAAGATGATCCTATATTTTTGAAAATTTTAATTTTGCCCCAGGTATATCATTTTCGGTGTAATTCCATTTTAATTTAGTACGTTTTACGTTGTTGTCAATATATAATTCAAGACATATGTACTCCCCCCCTCACCGGTGCTGCCCCTAGCGGATCTTTTTTAAGACTTTAGAGGAAAATGGCTAATTAAATAATATTTTAATCAAAAATGCGTATAATCACATTTTTTAAATATCTCTTTCGTAACAAGAAAAATGGAGTTTCCATTAATAAGAAAAGTATCCGATAAAAGCGAAAAGTAATTTAAAAATTGGATGAATTGCAGGTCTAGATTTATTACTGGGACACATAAACAACGTTTAAATCTAAACCAAAGTAAAGTAGTGGGATCACCTTATCGGCCGCTGTGAGCAAAATAGACATCAGTCAGCACTAGCGTATCGAGTAGGGAGGGGTATATCGAATACGTACTCTCGATAAAAAAAATTGTAATATTACAAAAAATAACGATAAGAAAAATCGTGTTGCTGTTTCTGCGTTGTGTTGTCTCTGTGGTGGTAATAATAAGATATTAAAATGCGTATTCCTGCTGACGTTTATTTAGGTGCCGTTATTAAAATGTCCAGAAATATTTATCCATATTATATTTTTTACTTACATCCACTAAACTGTCCTTTTAAAAGTGTTCTATATTTTTTTTTTTTTCTGTCAAACTGTGCTACCCCTAGCGGATCTTTTTTAAGTCTTCAGACTTAAGCAGGATTCAACAAACCAAACATTTATTACAATTTCGTATATTAAAGGAATTTGAAAAAGAATAATACTCAGAAGAGCATTTAAATCGTAAACCACCCTAAAAAGTATTTTTTATAAGACGAAACAACAATATTTTATGTAAAAACTCTACTAAATTCCCTGTAAATGGGGTAGTATACATTGGGGAAACAAAAAGATCACACACACTTTTAAGAAAATACATGAAGTATTAAAAATTTAAAAAAAAAGTGGTCTCCAAACATCCCATATTTTATTAGGGCAATGCAAATGTCTTGACAATGTTAGCACGTCTATATTTTCTGAAATAACCTTTTCAGTACTAATGATGCATGAGCCTGAAAGCGTTTCTTGCCCTATTGTGAATCGTAGATAAGTTCTTATTATTTTAGGTTTTAAAAAGCTTCTTTTCCCACTAGCTACTGTCACGGGTAGTGTTAAGAAATTCGTATAGAAATTACTTAATTTGGAAATGGATAGATGGGGTTATTTGTGAATAGGTAGTTAATAACATCAATGCGTTAATTCTTAATTTCATGATATAAATCTTGAGCTAAAATATCTTTTTCATTTTTAGATGGATCACATATAATATTCTCAAGAGCTTTACATATTGCAGATCTAATTGATTTATCCATTTGAAAAAAAATATATAGGTTGTTGAGAAAATTAAACAATGTATCATGCTGCTTTATTTGCTCGAACCTTTTCTCCAATTTTGATAATGCAGTGTCCAATATTACAACGTAAAAATTAATTCTAAGTTGGTCAGCTAGGAGTCTCGTTTTCGTCTGCTCCTAGATTAAAACGATATTAGGTAGTGCAGCATCGGATTCCTGCATCACTTTACTTGCAATATTAATTTTTGGTCAACACATTATTCCATGTTTCTGGTTTTAGAGTATCTGCTATTATCAGAATAAAGTGCAAATTAGGAATTAAGAACCTTAAGAGCATCTAATCTACTTTCCCATCTAGTACTAGAAAGAGGTTTTAGTGTTAAGGTCGGGATTTTATCTTTTAAAATTTGCCAACGTTTAGTCAATGCAAAAAAGAAAACGTAAAGTTTCTGCACAATAGCAAAGAAACTTGTAATTTTTACAGACGCTTTTGCGGCTTCATTAACAACAAAATTTAAGCTATGGGCCGCATTAGGCACGTAAAAACCTCTAGGTTTAATTAAAGATTTTTTGTGAACCATTATTGCGATCCTTCATATTTGCACCATTATCGTAATTCTGCCCTCTTAAATCTTCTAAACAAATGTTGTGAGTCTCCAAAAATTTAAAAAACATTGGTTAAGCCTTGTCCTGTCGAATTTAATATTGAAAAGAATCCCGAAAAATGCTTCTTAATTTTTATTTGCTGTAATGTATTATTTATGAAAACAAACTTTACCACAACAGTAAGTTGATCTTGATGACTTACATTAGGATCTAAAATAATAAAAAATATTTACTTGCTTTAAACATAGATATAATTTCATGTCTTATTTTCTCTCCCTGAAGAGAAATTAGTTCGTTTTGAATATAAACACCTAAATAATGAAAACAGAACTGAATGACGCTTCGCGAAAAATCGGCCTTAACTATAGTAAAACAAAATCCTTAGCAACGAACAGGAAACTCTCAGAAGAAAATCAGGACATTGAGTTTGTGGACCACTATGTGTATTTGGGACATACTATTAAGCTGGGAACAGAAAATCAATCGGCAGAAATTAAGAGAAGAATTGCTCCTAAAATTCCTATAAAGCTAAAAAGAAAAGTATATGAAAGCTGCGTTCTCCCGGTGACAACCTATGGTCTAGAAACGATGGCACTCACACAAAAACACGCTGAACAACTGAGGGTGAACTAAAGGGCAATGGAAAGAGCAATGTTTGGAGTGTGTCTTTAGAATAAAATAACCAACGTAGAAATAAGACGAAGGACAGAAATAACGGATGTTTTAAAGAACGCTGCACAATTACAATGGCAATGGACTGGACACGTTGTCAGGCAGTATGTAGAAAGATGGGCAACAAGAGTCGTAAGATGGAGACCAAGACAAACTAAAAGGAGCATTGGCAGACCTTAAAGACGATGGGCTGATATAAGAGAGATTGCTGGCAAAGGATGGTAAGATCGACACAGGACAGGGAAACATGGAAGAATATTGGAGAGGCCCATGTCCAGGAGTAGACTAGTAAAAGCTAAGGAAGAAGGAATAAGAAATAATGAGGCATATCTGATGGAATCTTTCTAATCCTGGTAATATAATTGGATACCGTATTATTAAAGTTTGTTTTAATTATTTCAATTAATTTTAAAAAGATTCCATTTTGCCCCCAAAACTTAAATTTTGACCGGCTAAAAATTTAACAACATAAGTACATAAACAATAAAAATCGTCGATAAACTGTTATCGATACACTAAAACATTTACGTATCCTAGCGTCGAGGCGCTCTGGCTGGCCGCCAAATTGGCTCGAAACCGGTTTTTACCTTTCGAAAACTGCTAGTGCTTACTCATCCTTAAGGCATGCCAAGATATAAGAGTTATGTGCTCTTGTACCATTACAGATCCTAGAAATCTTGCTGGTGAGTGCATAATACAAAAATAGGAAATATAAAACAAATATTTTTCCTCATTTGCATAATTATTCGTTGTTAATGGTTATTTACATTACAAGTGCGTTTATGAACATGACTACAATATCGAGTGTAAATGATTAGAATGACGAGATCGTAGACCGAGTCGTTCTAACCACATAAGTGTTGAAGTCATGTTTATGCGCACGTGTGATGTACTATGTACAACATTTTATCCACAACCAAAAAAAAGGTAATATTATTTTAATTTTCGTTTATTAGTTACCCACCTTTAACACTTTTAACTATGACATTTGTTATATTTTTTTAAATTTTAAGTGTAGGGAACGCAAGTTACAGATCGTCAGTCCGTTAATATATTACTTGCCCAATATTCAAAAAATAAATGAAGTCTATTTTTGTACTTATTCTGGTTCAATGCCTTTTTCGACGGTCGCCGCTTGGACTATTAAAAATAAATGCAATAAAAAATTGATTTTTATCATCAGAAGATATAATAACACAGCCCCACAAAAAAAATTGAAGGTTCGAGACTTGACCATGGTATCTTTATGTTTATACAGGGTGTTACTTAATGGTATGTCATAATTTGAAGGAGGCATTCCTGGATCGATTTTAAGTCGAAAAGTTCATATAAACGTGGGCCCTAAAATGCTTAGTTATTAAGATACAGGGTGTTAAAGTTTTATTTTATTTTCACTTTTTAATACATTTTTCAAAGACGGTTTGAGATATTGAACTGAATTTTGGCACAGGATATTATGGCATAAAAACACACTTTTTAGATGTTCATTTAATTTTTTTTGCAACCAGTGGCGTAGCTATGACGAATTTTCAAAACAATTTTACAAAAAAAAACTACGCCATTGACTTTGGAAAAAATTATGGTTTTATAATAATTATCAATCAATTATAAACAAAAAATCCCTCTTTCATTTTCCCTTTAAAAAACTTACCGTTGGGGAGAAATCGTTAATTAAAAAATGTCTTATGTACCCAAATTGCATCTTGAAAAATTATTATTGAAATAAATCAAGTTAGTTTGCTCGTTGGGATTGTTGTTTTGTTGTTGTAAACATTAGACACTGACGTTAATTATCATTCTTGATTGTTTAAATTTTTATTTTCAATTTTAAATACATTTTTCAAATATTTATTTTTAAGCTATTTTCTTACAAACTAGTGAACAAAAAGCAATAACAATTAAATAAAAATACATACATAATTTACAAAAAATGTTGGAAATGACCACCTCCGCCTCTATGCAGGCTTCTGCTCTTCTTCTCATTGAATTACGAACCCTTTCAAAATTCCTGTGTTTCGGATAGTTTCCATCCGTCAATAATTCTATTTCTGAGTTCTTCTAATGTCACAATTGGTGTATGATAAACTAATGTTTTTAGGTGTCCCCACAAATAAAAATCTAGGCTGTTCAGGTCAAGGATCTAGGTGGCCAAAATTGTGGTCCTCCCCGGCCTATCCAATGATTTTGGTAGGCTCTATTTAAATCTCACGAGCCAATATGCTAAAGTGGGCGGAGCGCCATCATGCAAAACCAAAGTTGTTGCCGTAACTGAAGAGGAACATTTTCAAGAAGCAAAGGCAAATCATTTTGGGAGAAAATTGCCAATTCTGTCCGTTAAGGCGTCCTGGTAAAAAAAAAGGTCCAATTAAATGGTCGGATACGATCCAATCCAAACGTTCAGTGAAAATTGTTCCTGAAAATGTGTCTCTGTAATCCTGAGGGTTTTCCTGAGCCCAGTAATGTTTTATGGAAATTGGTTATTGCATTTCTTGAAAAATTTCTTCGTCCTAAAAAATTTTGGATCAAAAGGGATTTTCTGTTACTTTTTGGAGATACCATCTACAAAATTGCGTACGTGGTTCATAATCTCTGGAAACAATGCCTGAACCCTTTTATGTGAAAAGGAATAAAAAAATCTCTTAAAATCTCCCATACCGTCTTGTAGCAGATGTTTAATGCCATACCTAGTTTTCGCGTACTTGTGGTTGGATCCTTTCGACTGCATGCGGACAGCCTCCTCCACCCGGTGTTCTAACTGTACGGGTCCTTCCCCCGAAATATTAGCTTTAAAACTGCCAGATTCATAGACGACGATGAATGTTTATAAATGTCCTCTATCTGGGAAAGCGATTAGGATACCTTTCTTGATACAAACGCCGCGCCTCCACAGCATTACCATTAGTAGACCATAAAGGAAATGCATTTGTGTCATTTCCAAATTAGAATAATTTACCATTTTTTAATCAAAATGCAGGTTTTAAGATCGAAGGAAAAATAAATACAAACTGTCAAGAATGATAATTAACGTCAGTGTCATAATGTTTACAACAACAAAACAACAATCGCTGGCAACGAGCAAAGCTAACTTGATTTATTTCAATAATAATTTTTCAAGATGCAATTTGGTACATAAGACATTTTTTTAATTAACGATTTCTCCCAAATGGTAAGTTTTACGGCAAAAATGAAAGAGGGATTTTTTGTTTATAATTGATTGATAATTATTATAAAACCTAATTTTTTCCAAAGTCAATGGCGTAGTATTTTTTTTTTTAAAATTGTTTTGAAAATTCGTCTAGCTACGCCACTGGTTGCAAAAAAAAAAAATGAACATCTGAAAAGTTGTTTTTATGCCATAATATCCTGTGCCAAAATTCAGTTCAATATCTCAAACCGTCTTTGAAAAATGTATTAAAAAATGAAAATAAAATAAAACTTTAACACCCTGTTCTTAATAATTAAGCATTTTAGGGCCCACGTTTATATGAACTTTTCGACTTAAAATCGATCCAGGAATGCCTCCTTCAAATTATGACATACCATTAAGTAACACCCTGTATATCAAACTTACCACGGATTCGGATTCAGGGACCTCAAAAACATAATACACACTCCTCAAATTTGATTGCGATTAATTTTGCAGATTTGACCTTGATCCTGACCTAAACATAGTATCTTTACGTTTTTAGGGTTGCTGAATCCGAATTCGGGGTCATTTTGACCCCATTAGGTCAGAGTCAAGAGCATTTTAAGGTCAAAACTGCAAAATTAATCACAACCAAATTTGAATAGGGTATATTTATGTTTTTGAGGTCGCTGAATACGAATATGTGGTCAGTTTAAGTCCAACGGATCATGGTAAAAAAAAAA
>JAHBCN010012509.1:0-26436 GCA_019359885.1 Listronotus oregonensis
GAACAGTAGCTGGTATACTGGGTGTGTTTTTAAAAAGAAGAAGCAGGTACAGGAACAAGGCATAAGAAGGTAATTACGAAAATTTGACTCCCTCGAGATAAAGTGAACCCTATGTTAGTGTATTTTGTCTACTGCCTTGTATGGGTCAATTTGATGTCTAAAAACCGCATATCAATATTTTAATATACAGGGCGAGTAGTTACAATTGGTGTCAGATGTGGGGTATATTTTTAAATAACACACCTTTTCGAAAGAGCATACCTGTGAATTGTTTGTAAAGCCGATTTTCCCAGAAAACGCAAAAATGGCGACAGTAGGGCCACCACTTACACCAACTACTACAACTTCAGCTCCCGTAACCATTAACACCAACAATGTGGTTATTGGCATTGATTCTATACCAACTTAGGTAATTGTCTAGAAGTGGCCGCAACTCCGATTTTGACGAAATTTGGTATACGGGGTTTTTGGGGCACTGATCACGAATCTGAAAACCTTTTTGCCGGAAACGTTTCGTTTTCAAGATATCCATCATCAAACTTAAAATCAAACTAACCTCATTTACACTATTCCCCTTCTTTTGTAAAGAATTTTGATTTTACACTAAATTGAAACACAATAGTTGATAAACACCTTTTAAAAACTTGTTTTTATATTTATTTTATACCTATTTTTCATTTAATTGTAAAAATTCACTTTCAAACGCCGCAACCAGGTATACAATAGGGAATCATGGCCACCCCGTTCAAAAGTGATACTTGGCAATTTAATGAAGAAAAAGGTGTAAAATAAACATAAAAAAAGTTTCTAAAAGGTGTTTATAAAATATTGTGTGCAACTTTAGTGTAAAAATCAAGAATTCTGTACAAAAAGAAGGGGGAATATAGTGTAAATGCGGTTAGTTTGATTTCCAAGTTTGATGATGGATATCTCGAAAACGAAACGTTTCCGCCAAATATTTTTTTCAGATTCGTGATCAGCGCCCCAAAAAACCCCCGTATGCCAAATTTGGTTAAAATCGGAGTTGCGGCCACTTTCTAGACAATTACCCCAACTTATGATGGTCAAACCAATGTAGACGAATTCCTGGCAATTATTGATGAAACAGCATGTTTAACCAACTGGACGGATTTACAAAAGGTATCAATTGCCCGACTTAAACTAAGAAACCGAGCAAAGCAATTCATTGACTCAGAACCAGACCTTAAATCAACTACCTGCTGGGATACTCTTAAGAACGCCCTAAAGACACAGTTTATTCGCCAATATGTGAAAGGTGCTGCAATGAAGAATTTTATTGAATGTCGTCAAAGAACAGGGAAAGCATGCCGACAATTTCTTACAAGATTAAAGCTGTTGGCTAATCGCACAGTTACGCCGACAGGAGATCGTAAAAAGGATGCAGTTATAATAGATAAACTAGAACAAGACATTACCACCCAGTTTACTCTTGGCTTGATAATGCCCATAAAGCAACGTGTGTTATCAGGGAATCCAAAAACTTTGGCTGACGCCTTAGTAAGTGCAGAAAGAGAGGAATCTATTGAAAACCTGATACATCCAACGACGAGAGAAGTAGTTAGGAATGTAGAACAAAACCGCCAAGGAACCAACGCAACAGCTGGAAGACGTGACTGGAATAATAAAAATACCCAAAGCCCATTTAAATGTTTTAAGTGTAACAGGGAAGGACATACTTCCAATTATTGTCCTACAATTAGCAAGTGTTTTAACTGCAACCAGAGTGGATATTTTAGCAGCGAATTTCCTGAAAATAAAAGACAGCAAATGAGGTCACAGCTTCAGCTAGTCTGCTACAGTGCTACAGATGTCAGAAAAATGGTCATATAGCCGAATTTGCCCAGAAGCACAGGAAATGCGTCGACCAGTGAACAATTTAAACCAAAACGCAGTCGCTCAACAAAGTAAAAAGGGAAATTGGTCGCTGAACAGTAGCTGGTATACTGGGTGTGTATTTAAAAGAAGAAGCAGGTACAGGAACAAGGCATAAGAAGGTAATTACGAAAATTTGACTCCCTCGAGATAAAGTGAACCCCTATGTTAGTGTATTTTGTCTACTGCCTTGTATGGGTCAATTTGATGTCTAAAAACCGCATATCAATATTTTAATATACAGGGCGAGTAGTTACAATTGGTGTCAGATGTGGGGTATATTTTTAAATAACACACCTTTTCGAAAGAGCATACCTGTGAATTGTTTGTAAAGCCGAGTTTCCAGAAAACGCAAAAATGGCGACAGTAGGGCCACCACTTACACCAACTACTACAACTTCAGCTCCCGTAACCATTAACACCAACAATGTGGTTATTGGCATTGATTCTATACCAACTTAGGTAATTGTCTAGAAAGTGGCCGCAACTCCGATTTTGACGAAATTTGGTATACGGGGGTTTTTTGGGGCGCTGATCACGAATCTGAAAACCTTTTTTGCCGGAAACGTTTCGTTTTCAAGATATCCATCATCAAACAAAACCGCCAAGGAACCAACGCAACAGCTGGAAGACGTGACTGGAATAATAAAAATACCCAAAGCCCATTTAAACGTTTTAAGTGTAACAGGGAAGGACATACTTCCAATTATTGTCCTACAATTAGCAAGTGTTTTAACTGCAACCAGAGTGGATATTTTAGCAGCGAATTTCCTGAAAATAAAAGACAGCAAATGAGGTCACAGCTTCAGCTAGTCTGCTACAGTGCTACAGATGTCAGAAAAATGGTCATATAGCCGAATTTGCCCAGAAGCACAGGAAATGCGTCGACCAGTGAACAATTTAAACCAAAACGCAGTCGCTCAACAACCCCGGAGATCGGCTGTTCAACAAGCAAGATGGGATTAGGAGAAAGGCAGATCAGGATATATACGTGTTCTAAAAATGAGGCCCCTAAACCAACAAATATAACTAAGCTTAGTGTTATACGTAAAGAAATGTATGCTTTAGTGCACTCAGGAGCCGTAGTTTCCTAGTAAAGCCCAACGTTGCTGAGGGGTTTAAGTGTATATTCAAGGAAATACTATTCCAACGCAAGGGTCAGTAAGATTAACAATTACTTTTGTGGGTGGAGTAACTATTTATCATAATTTTATTGTAGTAGAGGCAGATAGTTTCTGGACAGATTTATTGTTGGGTATAGATTTTTTTAAACAAGTATAATGTAAAGATTGATTGGGGAAGTTGTTGCATGTATACATTTGAAAAGGAAATTCCCTTAATTGAAGAAGATTATTTGGAGGAGGCAAAAGATATTGTTGTTTTATCAAGAGATAAAGTGGATATAGCGATCCGTGAAATGAGTAGTGAGTTACAAAAATTAACACGCAAAATTGAAGAGATGGAGGTTAAAACAAAGTTTTGTTGTGCTGCTAACTCCTTGATAGACCCAAAGGCAATGGAGTATGGATTTCAAACGTCTGGCCAGAGTTTGGATGACATCAATGAACATCACCGAAACAAGGCAGCCAATGAAAATTTGCAAAAACCTAGGAAGATTGCACCTTCCGAAAAGAGCATATTAAAGCGGAACATTTATGTTGAACCACACGTAGAAGAAGTGTTCGTGAAAAAAGAGGAGGCTACAAGCAAAAATGGAGAAAATACGCCAAAGTTTATTCCAGATGCAGTAGGAATAGGAAAAAATGGGACTATTAGAGAAATAGTAAAAATACCTCCGAGGTGCCAAGCTGTGTGTATGGCAAGTTTGAAGAAGGCGTCAAGGGTCAAGACTCAGCACATAATTATGGAATCATGTGACGACAGCCTTTAAGGAATATTGGTAGCAAGCGTTCTTTTGTAGAGCTAACAAAGAGGTGCCAGTACGACTGAATAATATTACAGAAAAAGAGATAACTATCCCCAAGGGAACAGTGATTGCAAAAGCTTTCGAAGTAGAGACAGAGATGCAAAGCTGTGAAAGGAAAGAAAATTGTAGAGGTACAATTAGTAAGAAAGATACGCTAGAGATATTGGAACAGCTTAATTAAGAAAAACCCCGTAACGACGACGAAAATAAATTTAAAATGCTAGTAATGGAATATATAGATATATTTAAGTCACCAAATCAAAAACTGACAAGTACATCTCACGTTACCCATCGAATTATTATTGAAGATGTCCCCCCAATTTGCATGAGACCATACAGAGTACCGTATCATAGACAAGGCATGTTAAAAAAAGAAAATTGAAATGCACAACAAAAAATAATGAAAAATGAGCCTAAAATATAGGAGAATGAGGGAATTTATTCTTCTACAGTAAAATAATAAAAAATTAATTGCTCTTTGCTTAAGTTGTGTCCGCATTAAAATCTTTAAAAAATTATGAAAAACTAACAAAGAATCCGATATTGAAAATTGTAAAAGAAATAGTGATGTCTAACAATAGGATTTATAAAAAAGGCTACTATTAGGCATAGAAAGACAGTTTGAAAAAAAATAATTCTTCAGTTACTGAAAAGTTTCCAGTGTGTCAGTCGGTGTAGTGTGTGTGCCATAAAAACTCTTTTAAATCTTAGTGACTTTAAAAATAGTTTAACTATTTTTATTCTTTTGGACTTAGAAACATTTTTGTGGGACCTAAGTGAAAATATAAAAAAAAATTATAATTTTTTTTCCGACAAGACTTTAAATACATTTTAATAATTTTAGTGATTTTTTTTTGAACAAGTTATTCTCCAGAAACTTAAAAAAAAGATGTGGATACTAATGTTTTTGCATTATGCAAACCTAATTGAGGATGTGGAAACCCAAGATTTTTTATTTAGGGTGGCACTCTACCACCTAAGACAATTGGGCAATTTGTATAATGGACCCCACCATAGGGCACTGGACCCTATACAAGCCCTAGCTGCATTATGGAGGGATATTGTCCATAGCCAGTACCAGGTGGTAAGGGTAAAATTAATGATACAATTAGGAAGAGGGCATCATACTCTACCACCGAGTACTTGTGCACTATTCTTGACCCCTCCCCAAAACATGTTCGAGCCACATTTCTTCTGGCAAGTGTGGCGGCAATTAAATTTGCCAGAATGCTTCTGTAACGTCTGCAGAAACCAGTACTTCTCACGCCAAGTGCTAGTACAGCCCAGCGCCCCAGAAGAAACCTCAATATATAGTAATACAGGATCAGCAGCCGTCCCTCCTTCGGCGGACCTTCCAAACTCACAACCAAGATAGCAGTCCTCATTCCTTGGAGGACTGTTCAGCCGAAACCAGTCCAACCCAACAGTTACTACTAAACCATTTGGAGTGCCTGCGACCACGACCAGTAGGGGTCCTCCCGGGTCGAAACAAAGGGCAGTTGAAGCTACTTCAACTCATGGTCAACCTCGATATGGAGTTCCTCCTGTTATACCACCAAGGACTCAGCAGGGACCCCAACCATCGACGTCCAGGAGCCAGCCACGGCAGAAAGTACGTGCGGCACCACCAGCCTGTCCTCCCGACTTGGTGCCTGTCGTTTCCATGGTACCTCAACCAGTAGCAGCACGACCAATGGAACGAGAGCAAAGGTATGTCGTGGAGCCTCTCCCTGGCAGGTTCAGGATGATAATACGCCGAGATTCAAGGGAATTAGACGACGGGTATGAATCCATTTAAAACAATAAATATATAAAACTCATGTATTTTGGTATAATAATTAAGGTAGAGTTAGGATATTAACGTAGTTTTTTTATTTTTTATAGTCAACACTATAAAGGAATTTTAAAATTATAATTACTCTATAATACTTAAAGGAATTTAGAATATAGAACCGTTAAACTTTTTATTAAAATTGAATAGTTAATCTCGAAGACTGACTTAAGTTTCGACGTAACTTAGTTTAAGGTAATTTCAAAAATAAATGAAGGTATTAGTTTCAAATTTGGGGAGAACGATAAGACTTAAATTTTGAAATGTTCGTTAAAATTTTTTATCATATTTTTCTTTAGTATTTAAGGAAAGTATATACCAGTTATACAAATTATGTTTTCACATTAGAAATATATAAGGTCTCATTTTCTCATATTTTTTTTAATGTATAAAAAAATTGCTCTGATTATGTAACTTGTACATTTTTTTTTGACTAGTGTATTCTAGTCTAGAAGATATTAAGGTAATAAATTTAACGCCTAATCTGTTTGGACAAATTGAACTTATCAATTACTTTTATTCTAGCCTCATAAAGAAGTAAAATTTAGTGTGACATTACCTGACCCCGAGGTCTACTGTTCGGATAAGAGGAAGGCGCTCGAGGGTTTGGTTTATCTAAAGTCGAAAGGCAATTACTTAAATTACCTTAAACTTCTTGAGGACGGACGAATGTGATGATGACAGAATAGGGTAAACAAGAAAATAAATCAGGTCTAATTTTTAAATAAAAATTAATAAAATTTTATATACATTTTTCCTCAAAAATATATTTCGTTAAAAATCCAGATATTATTAACCAAATAAATAAATTAAATTAAATTAATTTATTGGCTAATTTAAAATTATTCTACTTACTTTTGCCCAAAAATCTGCCGAAGTTAAAAGCCATCTGAAATATTAAAAATTTGTTAAAGTTTTTAACACTGAATTTTATTTTTAAGAAGAAATTTTTTTTTTTAACCAACTGAATAAAAATCCTAAAAGACCAAAGGAGGAATAGAAATGGTTATTCAATATAAACTTTGCAGTAATTGGTTAAAATTTGATGAAGCAAAATGAACCTTATATACAAGTTTCTTAAAGAATTTGAATAGATAAAATTTTCCATGACGCAAACCTCTCCTTGTAGTATGGTCAAAGTTCAAAACCTATAGTAAGGACAAGAAATCCTCCTATAAACGTCATGTTAAAATCTAGAGCGTAAGCAATTTTCTACCTTATTTAGTACATTCTTAAGGTTTAATGAGAAAAACGGTATCTATTGTCTTAACACTAGTGGTGGTGACAGAAAAATAAATATATAAAAAGGAGAATTTTTGCTAAAATAAGTAGTACATTCCTGAAGATAGTTTTGTAGTTTTAAAATGTGAACGCGAAGTAAAAAGTTCAGTCATGCTGTTTCCTCAGTAAAAGTGCAGTAGTGAAAGTGCGGTAAAGAGAGAACCAGTCCTAAAAAGGCACCGCCAATTTTAAACGTGGCTATATGGCAAATCAAAAGAACTTAATGCTAGAAAGTCCAAAATAAAGTAAAAATGTTCAAATTGTCCAAATGTAAGTGAAGGTGTTAAAAAGTGTTAACTAAAAATCTTGTAAATAACAGTGAGTTATATAATGATTGTTATTGAATTTGAACTTCTGTACATGACATTCCATATGAAATCAACCACAAAAAGGTGATTTCTGTTTTGACCATCTCCGATTTTGATGATTTTTGGTACATTTATTCTGCTTACCAAAAAACTAAAAAATCTAAAATTTGAGAATTTTTTGACTACTGGTTTTGGTTTTATGAATTTTGAAAATGACAAAATTGTCAATTTTGGTTATGAGGAGTTTAACAAAAGCTTAATATTTTAAAAACTATTACAGCTACCGATATGAGCGATACCTTGTTTTAAAGGTCTTCTAAATACCTTTAAAACGATGTGCCGCAAACTTCATTTTTTTGAAAAAAAAATTCGAGATTTACGAAGAAAAATTTTTTTTTCAAAAATCTCAAAATACCCTATTTTTGATTTTTTTTCAAAAAATTATATATTTTTCTTTATTGTTTTCTGAACATATTTGCCAAATTTTAGGATGGAGAAATGATGGGTTCTTGTTTAAAAAAAATATCAAAAATACCTATCTCAATTAAATTTCCTATTGGTACTCACAAAAAAGGCAATATTTTGAAAACTAAGATAGATATTTTAATAAGCGATTCTTTGTTTAAAAGGCCTTTTAAAACCTAATAAATTACGGGTCACATAACACCTACACTTTTTTAGTTTGGATTTTATTTAAATGTTTTAGAATATAGTAATAAAAATATTATATAAAAAACACGTTTTTCTTGTTTAGATTCTTAAATCCTTCCTTTAAAACATATTTTCCAAATGAGCTTGTTTGTTCCTGAAATCTTAAAATCACGCCCCTTTTACTTCTGATTGGTTCTCCCAATTCCCACTAAGATTTCGAACAGGAAATTTCTTGTTTAAACAGGAAAATTTAGAGTAAGCGAAAAGGAAGGGCAGGGCTTTGGTATTTATATTTTGTCATTTCTTTCTAAAACTGCGAAAATGGCAGACCATACGCAAAAGTGGAAAATTTCGGCGTTTTGTTGCAACCCTTTAAATCAAAATAAACATTCGGGAAAGCTAAGAAACGTAACAAAGTGGATGTGTTCGTTTAAAGGTCTAAAAAGTGGCATGAAAATATGTGATAATTGCAGGATAAAAATCTCAAAAGAACATTCACAAGAGCATGCATCCCCAGAACCAGGGAAAGTAATAATAAAATAATATTTTTATATTAATTATTTTTTTATTTAATTTCTAATTTGAAATGTCAAAATTTCGTACTGAAATATGAATTTTTACAAAGATATGAAAAATGTGATTTGTATTAACCATATACATTAAATCAAAGAGTAAGGATTTAAAAGAGTGAGAGAACAGCCGGCGGAATTCTTTTGAAGGTTTGACGAGTGTTTCTATGACCTCATCCCTTTAAATTGGGGTACGCGTTGCCAGTTGTACTTTTTTTTTCATAGCAAGTAGTATTGCCATTTAAGAAAAAATCCAATAAAAAGCTATTATTTTAAAAAAAAATAACCGTTAATTTGCCTTTGTAATTATTAAATTAAAAAAATTAACATTTAAAAATAATCTTAAATTAATCGTTTTTGTTACACGACCCTCTGGTTTGGGATGTGCCGATTCTGACTATAAAATGGAAGAAGATAAGTCCTTGGAACTTTTAAATCAGTCTCTCCAATTTATGGAGGAATCACCCATAAAACGAAAACGTCTGTCCAAAGAAAAGGCTGAGAAGGTGAAAATTGCATTAGACAAGAGATTGATGGAAGAAAGTATCGCTACAGTGAAGAATGACAAAGAAAACAGTGCAATGGATGAATGTGAAGTAATTAGACAATTAAAGGAAAAAATTTTAAAAGTAACAAAAAGAACTGAAAAAATACTCATTTTATCTTGTCTTCCCATTAGTTGGACCAGGGAAAAAATTTGCACAGAATTTGGTGTTTCACAATACATGGCCAGAATGGTGAAAAAAATTGTGAAAGAAAAAGGAATACTGTCAACACAGAATCCAAAGCCCGGCAAAACTCTTGACGAAAACGTGGCTCAAATTATTTCTTCATTTTATTTAAGGGACGATATTAGTAGGGCGATGCCTGGAAAAAAAGATTTTGTTGTAATTAGGAAAGAAGGTGGAGCCAAGGAATACTTGCAAAAAAGATTGGTTTTAGCTAATGTAAAAGAAATTTATTTGCATTTTAAACAAGAGCACCCTAATATAAAAATCGGATTATCCAAATTTTGTGAATTGCGACCTAAAAATTGCATATTAGCCGGAAAAAGCGGAACACACACAGTGTGTGTTTGCACAACTCACCAGAACATAAAGCTGATGATAAATGGGGCCAAAATTAACAAATTAATTACCGATGACCAAGGAAAGCCTATTTTTCCTGATTACAATTCCTTATTAGGCAAAATGATTTGTAATCCACCAGGTGTTGACTGTTATTTGGACACATGTGAAATGTGCCCTGGAATTGAAAATTTAAAAACTATTTTAGAAGATAAATTTGAGGAAGAGCTGATTGACACTGTGACCTATAAAAAGTGGATTACAGTAGACAGGTGTAATATGGAGACAATAATCAAATCCACAAGTGATTTTATTGATGTATTTACCGAAGACTTACGTAAACTAAAATCTCACTCTTTTTTTGCAAACATGCAAAAAGAATATTATAATGAAGTTAAAAATGCTCTAAGTATAGGAGAAGCCTTATAACTTGTGATTTTGCTGAAAATTTTTCATTTGTATTACAAGACGAAGTTCAGTCCTATCATTGGACAAATACCCAGGCCACATTGCACCCTTTTGTCATTTATTTTAAGAATGAGTATAACGAGATCCAACATTTAAATTATGTTTTTATTTCCGACTGTTTAGTTCATAATACAGTTGCGTTCCATTTATTTTTATCCCAACTGATTCCAGATTTGCAGGAAAAAATTACAAATTTATCCAAAATATTTTATTTTTCCCATGGGTGCGCTGCACAATATAAAAATAAAAAAAACTTTCTTAACATTTGTCACCATTTTAAGGAATTTGGAATTAAAGCAGAATGACATTTTTTTGCTACTTCCCACGGAAAAAGTGCCTGTGATGGCTTAGGGGGCACTGTAAAAAGGTTGGCTGCCAAGGCAAGTCTTCAAAGACCATATGAAGAGCAAATTATGACCCCAGAACATCTTTTTGCATTTTCAGAAAAAAATATTCCCGGTATTGTTTTTAAATTTTGTACGACGGATGACTACCAAAACCACGAAAAATATCTTGAGAAAAGATTCGTTGATGCCCAAACAATACCAGGAACACAAAAATTACATGCTGTAATCCCCATATCAGAATTCAAAATTTTAGTTAAACCTTTTTCTTTGAGTTATAAGGAACACATTCATGAACTAGTTTCAGCTGCTGGTTTGGCAACAACAGAAATTGAGAAATTGATTCTGGATTTGTCACAATTCAGTATGACAATTTCTGGTGGCTGGGCTGTATAATTGGGAAAAACATAGAAAGTGGAGAGTTTAAAATTACTTTCCTACATCCACATGGACCTGCGCCATCGTTCTTTTATCCAAAACCTGCCGATATTTTGGTAATTGATCAAACCTCAATATTAAAAAAAGTTCATCCCAATACGACCACTGGGCGAACATATAATATTTCAAAAAGAGAAATGGAAGATTCCTCTGCTATCTTACAAAAAAAGCTAAACAAAAAACTGTATTAATTTATTATTGATATCCGTTATTATGTACATGGTTTTGTTTTAAGCCTTTTTGGCAGTTTAGAATTGTAACGCCTCTGTGCATATGGCTCTGCGCCTGCGCTTAAGCCTCGGGTTTAAGCGCTTGGTAGGAAAATGAATTCCTACGTCGCCCGTGCAAAATAGTACCATGTAATATTGTGTAATTATCGAGTATGATATCATCGAGGCTTCTGGCAACTGTGTTGGTTAGTTGAAGTAAATTATAATTTATTCATATTAGATACGCTTTAGATATGCAAATGAGGCTTATCAGCAACTCGAGCTAAATAAATTTATTAAGTATTCTTTTTAATAATAATATTCTGTATACCATCATACATAGAGAAATCTATTTTAAATAACAAATACAGTCACATTAAAGTTGTTGGGAAGCAGAAATTCAAGGTTGGCGATATTGTTCGTATAAGTAAGGCTAAACACGTTTTTGTTAAAGGTTATATGCCTAATTGGACTACAGAATTGTTTAAAATATCCAAAGTGCATATAACTACTCCAACGACTTATTTGTTAGAGGATCTCCAAGGTCATCCTATTAGTGGCGGTTTTTACCAAGACGAGTTGCAGGAAACTAAACAGTCTGATGTATTTTTAATTGAACAAGTATTACGCATGAAAGGAAATAAAATGTATGTCAAATGGCTTGGTTTCGATAATTCACACAACAGCTGGATTAATATCTCCAAGGATGTGGTTTAGGCAAAAAAAACAACTTCAGGATGTTGTCGGTTAACAACAGGAAATGGCTTATCAGTAAACAGGAAGCTGTTATTAGTAATTTTAATTATCTACAGGATGTTGTCGGCTAACAACAGGAAATGTGTCATCAGCAAACAGGAAACCGTTGTTAGTAATTATCAACAAGTCTTAACCTGTTAATACTAAATACACGATTCTGATTGGTCGAGTTGTTTCTAAGTAAGCCTTAAAAGACTCTCGGCTCTGTTGACTGTTTTAGTTGTGAATTACGCTTTATCGAGATGAGTTACGAGAGTTACGATCTTCAGCTCACTTACTCTGAAATTCCTGATGAACGTATACGTTCTTATATCTCAAACAACAACAATTGGAATTACCGCCCATATTCTATAGATGAACAACCTGGCTATGAGATTAATCAGGCATTACGAAGTGATCGTTCTAAATTTGCTCCTATTATTTACCTATACCTTATTCAACAATGATATCTTTTTGAACGATGGACCAAAAAGATTTTGAAGGAGCACTTTTCGGCGAGAGATCGAAGAGCAAGGAATTTTCCGCTTTCCACAACGCCAGAGGGAACATGGAATCCTATTTTTTTCGTGAACTCGAAATTGTGTTAAGTGCCTATCTAGCATTAACGATTAAAGATGTAAAACGACGTAGAAAAAACCCTCTCAAGATTGGCGTTCATCACGAGTTTAAGAAGCTAAAGAATTATTTATCCTTTAGAGGAATAGAATAAAGATCTTCCCCCCTCTATGCTGCTGCAAGTTCCTCGTCTCCGTAGAAGAAAAAACAATCAATCGCCAGCAAATACTTCAGTTTAAGTTCAACCTTTCCACAATGCCGTTCTTTAACCAGTGTAATATAGAAATAACTTCCAATAACCATTATCGTACAAATACACATAAAGAAAATACTAGATAAGAAGTTCGACCGGGAGTTAAGCTAATTAGAAGTGCTTTCAAGAACCGAATTGTTACATATCAGTTAACTTCAAACAAGACCGATGTTAAAGAGTATTTAGAAGACTTGAGATGTAATATTTTAATGCTTTTAGCTGATTTTCTTCAAGAACACGGTTGTTTAAAAGTTAATATGGAACTTTATGGTAGATATATGTTGGTCTCAACGAAGGAGCAAGAAATCAAATCTTTCAATTCTCGCTATGTTATAGTTACTCAAAATACCAATCTAGAAGAATTATATAATGATTTTTGTCCTATTTTGCTTACAAAGTCGTCTGAATTTAGCGAGAGAGATAGTGGATGGGCGTTGTCTAAACTATTATTTCTAGAACTTACCGCAGCCAAAGGAGTGGGGGGAAGTGTATGTAAGAAACCAGAAATGCGTTCATAACTTTTAGTCGAGTTGTAGCCGTGATGAGTGATTGTTCATCAAACATGTCTACCGAAACCACGTGTTGGGAATATTTTGATCAAATGGTGCTAGCAGCTAGAATAGAAATTAAAAATGAAAAGAAGCTTTTGGGAGAAGTCTGTCTACCAGTACGTCATTTCAACATTACAACTGGACTCAGTGTTGCGAGAGGTATGATTCCAAGTGTGAAAATTGTCAACACGCTGTTTAACCTACCCCGAAGATCAGATCACCATCTCCTAAGTTATGATGATTGGCGTGAATTTCTAGAGATTGCTGCTAAACTGATTGTTCGTGATGAAAGTGACGTAGTAGAAAATTTTTTATCCGAAAACTTTACCATTTGGACTGCATCCTTGCTGAACGAGCGAACCATAGGGCTTAAGAGTAAAGAGACTGATAGTGCTGTATGTTTTAGTGTTTTAGATATTAGGGCATTTATCGATGTCGCTCATGTAATTAATTTTAGGTTAGAATTACTCGAAAAACTTAATTTTAGATCGTTTTATAACCATTTGTTAACTGATGTAGCTTCATATGTTGAAAGAAATGAGAATGTGCTGGATGTAATTAAACATATTTGTCAATTGTGTTTGGGCGATCAATATTATTATATGTTAGAATTTATGTACTCTTATCCTAATAAAGTGATTAATCACTTTCAAAAAATATGTAATTGTAATGAAATAAATGAATAAAGACTCCTTGTGTTTTATTTCTTTAGTTAAGTTAGCAACGTCATCCTATAAACATGTGTCTTGACGATGGTTGTTATCCATTACAAAACAAGTATTCAAAATATTTTGATTACGAACAAAGATTACTATCTTTTGAAAATTGGCCTGTTAATCTTAGCCCTAAAGAACTGGCTAGCGCTGGTTTCTATTACACTGGGAGAGATGATGTAGTTAAGTGTATATGCTGCCATATTGAATTTAATAATTGGAAAGAGGGAGATGATCCGCTATCGGACCACTATAAAAATGTTAAATATTACAATTTTGCAACCATTTTGTGGGCGTGTCGAAATTTTGAACAGAAGCGAATGGTTAAAGCAGTTGGTTCTAATTATAAACAGATGTTATTTAATTTTTTTATAGTTGGTATGATTTGTTTATATCTCATGACTCACTATGAAGATATAACCTTTCTACAGCAGCTAAGCTCATTCAAGATTCAACCATGGCTCTGTTAAGTTCGTCATACGTCGTATTAGTAGCGTTAGTGCAAAATGTTTTATACATTTATGCGCCTTATAATGCTCCGACCGCTTCGATAATGTTAGAAACCGAAGATTTTCCATCAAATAATTCATGGCTTTCACTTCAATATGTGACAATGGATCGACACCATGTTGGCGTTTTTAAGACACTTGTACCAACGTCAGCCCAATTATTTCTCCGATACAAGGTTAAATTCCACTATACGGATAATACTTTTGGAGAAACGGAATGGAAAACATTAATAAGTCAAGTTCCCGCCAAGCCATGTGCCAACGAAACCACTGCAGCAGAGGTTCCAGCAGTTACCAACCGACCGGATGAACATTCTAACAATTTAATTATTTTTATTGCCGCAGCTTGTAGTATATTACTATATATAATATAATAGTAGTAGCCTAAGATTCCTAATTATGTCTTCTACTGTACACAATTTAACCAATACTATTTAATATACCTTCGTGGCCGAATGGGTTAGGCGCTGGAACCAGAAGCAATAGGACGAGGCGTTAGTTGGTTCGAATCCTGCTAGGTTTTTTAATTTATTTTCAAAATAGTGATGACGTCGCAACGTGGATTTGACAGGTGACATAAATATAGTTAGGTTAAGATTCCTAATTACATAGATGGTGTAGTGCCCCACGCTTAGGGCCCCAGGTCTGGGAGGTGTGGGGCCCCACATGTGACGTAATACCTTAAAATATAGTTAGCCTAAGATTCCTAAATATTTGACATTTGACAGGTGACAGTTGACAGCTGACAGACGACATTTGACAGGTGGCAGATGACACGCATGCGCAATACCTTAAAATATAGCTAGCCCAAGATTCCTAAATATTTAATTACGTCAGAGATTTTAAGATAAACGTCTGACCCGGGTCTGGGTGCCCATGAACGCCCAAAGTATCTCTACTCCGAAGATCTCTGCAAAAGCCTTTGTTGTGACGAGGAATTGCTCAAAGAGAGTTGCTTAGAAAGAACATGCCCAGACTGTTCAGATAAAACATTAACTCTTTGCTCTGACTATAACCCAAAAGATACTATGGTATATGAGCAATGGATTACAAAGCGGGTAAAAGTGGTAATCAGTGGCGTAGCTACCTTGGGTGGCACCCAGTGCGGAAATTGGTGGTGTCACCACGTCGAAAATTAAAAGCATTAAATTTTATATGAAAAACGGCACGGAACGGATCATTTAATGTTTTTATTTAAAATATTGAAAAAACAACAAAACACAATAAAATCTAAAACATAGGAAAAATATCTTTATCTTACAATGAAAATATTTTCTTTCTAGCTTTGATTGCTGCAAACTCAGAAATAACTTCGTCAAAATTTATTTCTTGTATTGCATCGTGGTCGATGGCTAGTATAGCAAGATTACTGAGTCGCGATTGGGTCACTGTTGTCCGCAAATAATTTTTTATTAATTTTAGTTTACTGAAACTCCTCTCACATGAAGCTACACGCAGACCGTCATAAACAGTTTTAGTACAATCATGAGATTTGGAAGAAATTCAGTAAAATCCCGTTCTACCATAAACTTTAAGAAATCTAGAGCTACCCAATCAGAGACTATAATCTTTACTTTATAATATTATCTTACCTATAAAACATTCGATATTATGAATCAATCAAT
This sequence comes from Listronotus oregonensis, assembly GCA_019359885.1. Taxonomy (NCBI): domain Eukaryota; kingdom Metazoa; phylum Arthropoda; class Insecta; order Coleoptera; family Curculionidae; genus Listronotus; species Listronotus oregonensis. The sequence continues at coordinate 15,949 of JAHBCN010012509.1, forward strand.
CCTTTTAATCTTCACAAATAAGAGAATATAGATTTCTAAAATATTTCTTTCTTTTTTATCGCTACAAGCTTAACAATTCACGTCAACAACTTCAGAAACAAATTAGAAATAATGTAAATGCAACTGAGACGACAAAGATCGCGACTAAAGACGGGGAATCCCACAAGACAGCGTCGCGTCGTCCGCTTTTGGGGTAATCCCCAAATTATACATAGTACCGAGGTGGGGTTTGTGAAGGAATCCTCGAAGAGGACAGCTGAGCTATCAATTTAATTTATTTTTTTTAATATTTGTAAATTGTTCTTAAAGTTGGGTCTCCGGGTGGGTGTCACCCTAAAAAGGGTGACACCCGGTGCGGCCCGCCCCCGCCGCCCCCCTTTCTACGCCACTGGTGGTAATAAAGGTTAAAAGGAAAAAATATGTACTAAAATCATCAAAGAGAAATTTGTAAGAACAAAGGATCAGGTTTTCTTAATGTTAAAAAATTTATTGACGCCGTTTTTCTTACACGTAAGGAATATACAACATCAATATTAAATAATTCGCAAAATTAAAAACACCCTGAGGGAGCATGAAGCCTTATTTCACATGGATTTCTCGGAAAACTTTTTCTTACTTTGGTGAGAATCCCCCCTTAGAAAAACAAAACAAAATAACTGATAGCACCACCAGGACTCACCTTTATTAACTTCATTTGGCATTTTACACTTCAAAATTTCAGTCTAAAAAATCTGCATAATTTCCTGCTGCCGCCCAAAATGGTAAGTACAGAGATATTTTTCCAAAAACACTTTTTCAGTATTTAATATGGTCCAAGAGCTGATGACGAATTTTGAGAAGGTATTTTAGGCAAGCTGAAATTGCGAAAAATGACAATTGAGGCCTTGCAGCAAAAGGGGGGCAGCTCCATTTTTTGTTCATTTTTATCTTATACACCCGTTAATATCAAGAAAAAATTCCGCATCTATTGGTGCAAAAAGGTGGCAGATCCAACAATTTAATAGAAAAGATATACCTTTTTGCACCAAACTTTAGGAATTTTCCATTGTAAATAGCCGTTAAACTGTTTCGTCTCGTGTTAGTACATGTTTGGCGTGCGGCAAATTAACATTGTTTACGGTACCTTCAGTTAGATTTGAGCCTTTTAGTTGTAATTCTCATAGTGTTCATTAGTTTTGAGTACAAAAAAGAGTGATTTAGAGTCTTCTAGTAGTAATAATGTTAGCCTGTTTGGGGAGAGCTCAGACTTATATGAACCAACCAGTTCGGAAACTAGTTCGGGTGAGCAGATCTGCTCCAGGTCCATCCCAGACGTGTAAACCCAGCCAAAAACACTCGGCGATTAATGGTAATGATGTTTTCTTTTTTTTCTTTGTGACAACTCACGAAGGATTTGCATATATATATACTATATTAGACATATACATATATACTCCAAATACCAAGTACCTAGTGCCGGGTTTTCCGATGTTTAACCATCTTATGCCCCATTCCGTCAACGCTGCCCAAGCACTGAAACATGCAAATATGCTTCACAGCACCTTTAGACAACGCGGTAGTGCCACACGACGTTATTTAAATAACTACCTAAATATGTCTGCTCGGCGGCTGGGATTCAACCCGATCGCCGGCGCGGCGAGTCGAGGCTCTGACCACTACGCTGAACAGACAAAATCTGTCGGCCTTTAAAGAAGACAAGAAAAAGTGTTAATTCAACCTCTTGGAAGAGTAATGTAATAAAAAGCTCCATTGCGCAAGGAAAGAGTTACGTAAATTGGAAAGGAAAAAAGTAGAAGCCAGAAAATCGGGACCAGATTGCAAATGTAAGTTTAAATGCTTTAAAAAAATATCTGAAGAAAGTAGACCCACAATTTTGTCAAAATTTAATAACCTAAAAGAAAGAAATGTTCAGAATACGTACTTAGGAGGGCTAATTAGGACTGGGAATATTCAACGAATTCGAGTCAAGACTGGCGGAGGAAAAAATCGAAGCTGCTCCCACACGTATAACATTAAGTTGGGCAAGGAAACAGTTAGGGTTTGCAGAGCTGCTTTTGCATCGATACATGGAATATCAAAAAAACGTGTGGACAATGTCTCAAAATCCTTTCGTTCTGGAGATAGCATATCAGCTTCCCTTAGCCAACGTGGTAAACATCAAACCAGAGTAAATAGGCTTCCAGAAAATCTTATAGAAAAAATTGATGCACACATTAAAAGCTTTCCACGGCGCGAGTCGCATTACAGCAGGCAGAAAAGTGCTCGATTTTATTTGTCGCCAGATTTGAACATTAGAAGAATGTATGAGTTATACATTGAGAAAAATGAACCTGAGAGTATTGGTAATAATGATTATAAGCCCAAAGTTTCGTACGATTTTTATTTTAGATACTTCAAAAAAAATTTTAATTACCGTTTTGGATCTCCTCGATCAGACACGTGCAAAAAATGTGATTTAATACATAATAAGTTAAAAGACACGTCTATTGATGAAAAAGAAATAGAAGATTTGCAGAATCAGAAAACACTACATGAAAATAAGGCTGCAACATTTTTTGCCGATCTCAAAGAGAAAACCAATTTAAGCAAAGAAGACCCGCAAGTGGAAGTTTTAACTTTTGATTACCAACAAAATCTTCCCTTGCCAAAGGTTCCATCAGGCGAAGCATTTTATAAACGACAACTCTGGACTTACAACTTCTGTATCCATTCGGGTAAAACTAGCAAAGCTCATTTCTTTATATATGATGAAACTACAGCTAGAAAATCACCGAATGAGGTTATATCATTTTTACACTATTATATAAACAATATTCTTCCAAAAACAGTTAAAGTGTTATATCTGTTTTCCGACAACGCAGCTGCCCAAAATAAAAACATGACCATAGTGCAGTTTTTTCACCTGGTCGTAAAGTCTACAGCTATTCAAAAGATTATACATCGCTTTCCTGAACCGGGCCATAGCTTCCTCCCCTGCGACCGCTGTTTTGGAGTAATCGAGAAGTTTCTAAAGAAAAAAGATTATGTCTTCTCCCCCACTGAATATTCCAAATATATTCAACAGGCATCGAAATCATTTTTCACTATCATAGCCAATCAGGATATCATTTTGGACTTTAGTGCTCATTATGATAAACATTTTAAAAAAGTGATTGTAAATGACAAGAAAGAACGATTCAAAATTTCTACATATCGTGTCTTTCAGTACAGTAAGGACAATGTGGACGTGATTAGTGTTAGTGTTTCAACGGGCATGCCTGTGTTTTCCCACTTTAGTATTTTGAGGTTAGGAGAAAATTTCCCTACTGTACAACCAACTTTTACAGTATACAAAGCACCCTTTTCTGTTAAAAAGGCGAAATATAAAGATGTGATGCAGCTAGCCAATAACTTTGTTCCTCCTAATAAAATGGAGTTTTATGTTAATCTTAAAAGTGAAAATATTTTCGGAGAAGCTACAGTAGATCTGGTATCTGGTACTGATGATGACGACCAAGCTGATGATTAAAACCACTTTTCTCAGTTTTTAAAGCCACTTTTAGCATGTTGGATTTGTTTTTTGAATATATTTAGTTTGATAACCATAATGTTTTTTTAATTTTAACTAGAAAAACCAAAAAGTGTTCTTGATATTTTAAAATTTTGGTGGAAAAGGAAGGCTGCTCCATTTTTTTAAAAATTTTTATACAATATTTTTTTGAAAAAAAATGATTTAAATATGTATAATCTTATGTGAAATATAGTTATTTATATCATTACAAACGTTTTATTATACTCCGCTATTTTTTAAATTTTTTAAACAGTTTTTTTCAATTTCCCACAAAACAATAAAAATGGAGCTGCCCCCCTTTTGCTGCAAGGTCCTCAATTTTGTTAATTGGAGAATCCAGTCCTGGCAGTCTGGCAGGGAGTTAGCGGTTATTTCGCTACTGCTCAACATATAACATTTGCAAAAAAATCCAAAAAATATATTTTAGGCAATTTGATTTTTTTTTATCTCTTAATTTATTATTTCTAGAGTTTAGAAAAAACAATCCAAGACGTTTTTGTCGGTTATTTAGTATTGCCAGACGACTTCAAAATTATTTTTTTTAAATTCCCAAAAAATATTCTTTAGGCAATCTGAAATTTATATCACGTATTTATTAAGTAATTTCAATAACACCTGCAAATTGCCAGACGTTTTTGCCGGTTATAAACAATTACCAGACGTTAATAAAGTTTGTAAATAAGTGCGATAAAAAAAGTCTTACGCGCAGCCCTAAGTGCGACAAGGATAGTTTAATCGAGGCATGCCGGCAGCTACAGAGGGCTCGTGTTTCCAGCTTATTCACGGCACTGCGTTCACAACAGTTATTCGCAATGTTATAGGCGTTTTTCAGCTTTGATGAAGCACCACGTTGAAAAAAGTGTTAGTACATAATCTCAATCATTTACATCTTCAAAAGATATAATAAACATATTTCTGTTTTATTTTTCGGAATTAAATAATAACAATACTGAAATTGAATGTCATCTAATAACTTTTATAATTTTTTGAACAAATAAATTAAGACAAGAAAAATTGATGTAAAGAATTTCATATTCAGAAACTCAAAAAAATTAGACACGTAATTTTTTAGAAACAATTTTCTTGACCAATTAAAAAAAAAATAAAAAAATTTCAGCTGTCTGATAAGTTAAGTTTCATAAATAATAGGTTTAATTTAAATAATATTTAACTAGTTACCTATAAGTTTTATCATTGTTATTTAAAATTACAATCTAAGGAGTTTATTAAAAACACGGAAACTGGGGTTCGTATATTAACATATAGCTTTTTATTTCCAAAAATACAAAATTTTATTAAATATAAATAATTAATTTTAGATAAAAAAAATATTTAATTTTCCTTTTTATTTTTTTTTCAAGGCCATAATACTTTAATTTTTAATTTATGCAGCAAACGAAATTAATAATTTTAAAATTCTTAATCAACCATCAAATTTTAGCAAAAAAAAATTGAAAAAAATAAATTTTTGTTTTAGCCAATCACAGCGTGAGGAGCTCAGGCCCCGGCAGTTTCCGGTATGCCTCGATTAACTATCCTTATCGCACTTAGGGCTGCGCGTAAGGCGGGCCACTCACGATACTGCGACGTCGTACGATTTCGTCGCATCCAACCAAATTGAACGCAATTTGATCGTGAGTGCCCGTGCCTTCAACGAAATCGTATGATTTGACCGCAGACAAACGAGTCTGTCTGCCGCAGTACAACACCGTTGGTTGGATCGTGTTGTTGACCGTGTGTGGCCGAGTGCGTCTTGTTGATACAACAGAGATTAGTTTTATTTGGCTTGTGTGCTTAAAAGTTGTAGAAAATGGCATTATATACCGAGAATTTCTTAAGGGGAATTTTTTGAATTATACAAAGAACAAGAGTGTCTTTGGAAAGTAAAGAGCGAATCATATCATAACAGAAACGCTCGAAGAGCGCCATGGATATTTTAATTTTAAAATTTCAAGAAGTAAATAAAGACGCAAACGAGGATTTAGTGAAAAAGAAAATTAATAATTTTCGAACGTCCTATAAAAGGGAACTGAAATTAGTACAAAATTCAACTAAATCTGGGACTGGAACCGATGACATTTACAAGCCAAAATTATGGTATTTTGAGTTACTGTCATTTTTGAATGATCAAGATGTACCCCGACAAGCTGTTTCTAACCTATCCGATGAGGAAGAGGTAAGTAAATAAAAAAATATAACATGTTAACAACTTTATTTTGCCATGGAACAGCCCCTTCATTGTTAAAATATATTAAAAAATTTTCTCTTGTCATTTTTGCAACCTGTGATGAATTCTTAGCGCTAGAACTCCTTTGCAGATCAGATAAATCATCTAAGGTCACCCGCAGCCCTAGTGTAAGTGTTCCAGCTTCTTGATCTTCGTTATCCAAATGGTGTTGAGGGGTATATCCTTTGGGACTTTTTCTACGCAAAAAATTATGTAGAATGCAGCATGCCATTACTATTTTCTCAATTGCTTCCGGATTAACGTTAATATCCGAATGAAATATTCGAAACCTAGCTGCCAAAATTCCGAAAACATTTTCAATTATACGACGCGCTCGAGACAATCTGTAATTAAAATTGCTTTTCTTTGCTTAAGTGTCTCTGGGAAAATGGTTTAAGCAGATTTTCTCCTAACGAAAAAGCGTCATCTCCAACAAAAACATAAGGTAGGGTCCGTTCGCTATGTTGTGTTTTTTCTGATTTAGGTATATTTAATTTTCCAGGCATCAATTTTTCGAAAAATTTGGTGGTTTTTAATCCCTCCATGGGTTCTTCCATTCGTTCCAAAATGCCAATAATTATTTAAAAATTGGTTTGGCTAAAACCATAAGTACCATACTGTGAAATCCTTTGTAATTATAAAAAAAAGAGCCTGAGTGGGGTGGTGGAACAATTCGAACGTGTTTCCCCCATCTATAGCACCTAAACGGGGGGGGAAAGTTCCACATTTCTTAAAATTTTTTTGAAACCCTTTCCCCCCCATTCTTCTTCTTTTTTTTGGAAAAAAAAAAAAAATATTTTAAAAAAAAATTTTACAAATTTTTTTATCTGCAATGTAAAATATGCAGATCTATAGAAAAAAAGCTTAAACCAAGAAGATATAAATCGAACCAATTTCATTTGTTTTTTTTTATTTTTAGGTAGTGAATTTTTGAAAGTACCATAACTGGGGACGTTCTCTCTCCTACACCCGTGCAAACCCCAAGAATCAAATTTTTTTCAAGAATCGACAACCCAGTAAATACTTTTTCCCCGCTTTTTCCCTATACCAAAACGCCATCTCTGAAAAAAAAAAGACTAAAAAAAAATTAACCCCCGGGAGGGAACCTTGAAAAACAATAAAAAAATTCAACAGCCAACACAAAGTGTGCGTTTTAAAATTTGATTTTTTTTAAGATAATGTAGCCGTAAAACCCCAATTTTTCCCCATAATCAAAGGATCATAGCTGAAAAATTGATTAATGACGTGTTTTTTAAAAACTGAAAGCAATTCTTTATACAGGGGAAAAGGCAATTGACACCACCAAAAAATTTTTTGGGTAGGCAGCATAGCGGCCCCTTTTCTAATTATACACAGTTACAACCCCAACCTAGTAATGATACAACTTTTTTCCCATCTCACTTCTTTTCCAGTTTTAATGGTAAATAATTAGTTAGTTACTAGAAGTTATGTACCATATAATTGGGTTTTTTTTTTTTTTAAAAAGGGTTTGTTTTAAGGAAGCATACACATTTTTTTTTTGTGTTTTTTTTTGGGGTTTTTTTAAATTTTCCTGTTTAAGTTAAAACTAACCAATTTTTAAAGTGTCTGAGTTTTATGAGTTTGTTAAAGATGTTTTTTTAATTAAAAAGACATTACTTTTTTTTTTTCTTTTTTACCTTTAAATATTTCTGACGAAAAAATAAAGGGAACACAAGTTTCGGGTATTATTCAGCCCATTGCTTGAGGGGAGATGATGGTAGAAAATTTTTTAAACTTCGTAGTTCCTTCCAGTTGCCAAAAATCAAAAAATTTAATTAAAAAATAACTTTGCATGTATTTGTGCCATAACTTTTATTTATAAAAAGTATTTAAAATTATTTTATTCTTTTTACAATTCTATACCCAAACAATATATTTTGAAAATGTTCATAATTTACCTTAAAGTTCCCAAAACCGCTCATGTGGTGATATTGCATGGCGCATTACTGTGTCTTCTTTTTTTTAATCAAAGGAGTTACCGCTGACAACAATTCCGGTAAGTAGATTCGTCCATGCGAAGGTAGTTTCCCCCAACATCTGGATGCAATCGCAATTCTTCTAATAAATTAAAAAAAAATCAGTAAACCCCCCTTTCCCAAAACCAACCTTTGCCCCAAAAAACTTCTTTTCATTTTGGGTTTTTTTTTTCTTTCGGTTACGCAAAGGCAAAAGCCCCTTAAAATTAACACACTTTGATTTGAAAAATGATTGAAAGCGAAGACCATACTGCGGTGCAGTATCGGGGTGTCCCCCCCAAAAATTTTAAAAATTAAATCATTAATCTTGTTGTACGACGCCGCAGCATCGTGATTTGGCCCCCCTTAAGACTTTTTTTTCCCTTACTTACAAACTTTATTAACGTCTGGTAATTGTTTATAACCGGCAAAAACGTCTGGCGATTTGCAGGTGTTATTGAAATCACTTTATAAATACTTATAAATTTCAGATTGCCTAAAGAAAATTTTTTGGGAATTTAAAAAAATAATTTTGAAGTCGTTCAATACTAAATAACCGGAAAAAAGTTTGGATTTTTTCCTGAATCAGAAATAATAAATTAAGAGAAAAAAAATAATCGTTGCCTAAAATATATTTTTTGGAATTTTTTTTTTTAACTTGCCTAAAATCCTTCTCAAAATTCGTCAACAGCTCCCCGGTTTTCTATTTTCTAAATAGGAAAGAAAAGCCCCAATTGTGAACCCGGCCCATCCAGTGCGCTAACAGTGCGCTACTCTTGATGATTCCCCGAAAACATGGTACTCATCAATACACTGATGAAGAAGGGAAAAAAATCAAGTTGGTGGGGAAAAGGGAAAACAAGGGGGGTTGCGAAAATGGTCTTTGGCGGTGGAGGGGATCGCGGCCACTAAAATCACGGGCGCTGCTGGCTCTTCGGATGTACTATAAGGGTCCGGGGTATCCCGATTTTGGATTGTATTAAACCCCAAAAAATGATGCGGATCACGAGACTCAGAGGAACTTGCCAGCCCCCACCACACGGAACCAGTTAAAAAGGAAACCATCTCCGAAGAAACGAAAAAGAAGGGGGCCGGATACCATCCTCTTAGAAGAGGCGGCAGCAGGTCCATCAAGACAAAGACGCAGATTTAAATAATTGGTAAGACACTGTCTTTTTAATTTATGTTATACAGCGTATTTATTTGGGTCTTTCCCCAAGTCGGCCGGCATTTTGATCGTTTAAACGTGGGTCGTGGAAGCGTATTCCCGTTTCCGTGCTTATTTCAGGACCGCGTCGTCTTAAAAAAAAAAACGGGGGCTTTTTTGAAATCTGGCCCGGTACCCGTGATTTTTATCGTCCCCCCAAAAAAATTTCCCTTTGTAAAAAATCGGATCTATCGCCTAGGGGAGGCGATAGATCAATTTTTAATGAATGGTATTTTTTTTGGGTATTTCACTATCTTGTGTAGGTGTCCTCTTAGCTTAGAGCCAGTGGCGTAGCGTGGTGGGGGCGGGGGGGGCGGCTGCCCCGCCTTTTCCCCCCCCCAGCTAAATTTTTTTTTTTCGGAAAAACCTATCTGTTTTGGGCCAAATGAAAAAGCTCCCGTCTTTTTTAGTCAGTCAGTAAATCCCAGCTCAATACAATTCTAATGTGTCACCAAATTTAGCGGTTCAGATTTTCCCGCCCCCTTAGCCCCCTTTTAAAAATCTCCAAAAAAACCAGTAGTTCCTCCCAAGTTTTGCAAAACCCCGGGAAAGTTTCTTGGAAAATAAAAACCACAAAAATAATTTTAGCTCACAGCTATATACAAAATACTGCTGTTACCCAGAGCCTCAGGCCAAAAAATTTTAAAAATATTTAATTACAAAAATTTTTAAACTAAATGAAAACTACCATCTAAATAAAAAAATTATAATAATTTAATATTTTTCACAAAATTCTAGTAATTAGTTTGAAAATCCCTATAATATAGACTAGTAAAAAATCCCAGACTATTTTCTCCAAAACCATCTGTAAGCAAAAGGTCTTTACCCAATTTTTGTTAGAGAATTCCATCTATTATTATTTTTTAGAATTTTTTCTAGACGAAAAGTGAACTAATTTTAGAACCTCCTCCCGCCAAATTTCAAAAAAAAGAAGGCAGTTTTAACTTTTTTCAACACAGTTTACCGACAAATATACCTTAAGATACATTTTTACCACAAATTTTTAGTACAAAGTCAAAACTGAAAATACAGACAAAGCAATTTTTTTCACTTAGTCGGTAATTTCTATCTAAAAACCGTCAAATGCAACTCTCAAACAAAAGTTTTTAAAACACTTTTTACAAACTAAGAGTTTTAAATAAAATGCCCCGACAGATAAAAAAAAAAATTTGAAACACCATATCCAAACAAGTGAAATAGATAGATTTCTCAGACCAACAGCCTTTTTTAACCCTTTCAGTACGGTTGCCGTGTATATACGACAGAAAAAAAAAACCCACCCGACGGATTCGGTTTGACGACACTGACTCAAAATATTATTTAAGTAAAGTTTATATATCAGACGTTTTATAAAACTTAACTTGCTCCCAGAGCTGTCGGAATATCCGTCGTTTCTGTACTTGCCTACGGACTGATGTCGTAATAGGACGTCAGTGACGGAAATAGCCGACAGCCGTCGACAAGGTAAGCCGAGTTTAGCATGTGCATTGAAACTGCATTCTGGCGCGATTCGCGCCAGTATTTTTTT
>JAHBCN010012510.1:0-26566 GCA_019359885.1 Listronotus oregonensis
TTTTATTGCGGTCGAAACACTCCTGCAATACCGTCTTCATGTGGTTAAAAACTGCTAAACATAATTCAGGTGTAAATACAATAATTAAATCCTGTATTTTTGTCCTAGGCCTGTAAACATAAACTTTACTTTTCGGGTATACAAAAAAAGTTCAATGGGGTGAAATTGGGAGACCTATTGGGCCAGTTAAGCGAGGAATGACCTTTTCCAAAAATAATTCTTGAACGACTTCCATAGATGCTCGGGATGGATGTGCGTTGGCTCCGTCTTGTTAAAACCATGTTTCTTGATTAAAGAATCAAAATCTTGTAGCTGAGTTACCAGAGACTTCTGAAGCATTGCACAATAACAATCACTATTTACAGACAGGGCTATGCCACGTCGGTTCTCAAAAAAGTACGGATCAATAATTCCTAAAGCCGACTTTACACATCACATATTTATTTCCGTGTTTTTGCATTGGATTTTCTGGTGCCCAATTTTGCTTATACACTGCGTCTAAAAGGTGAAAGTGCGTCTTGTCACTGAGCAGAATGTTGCTAAGGATGAAGCTTTAGATCTTTCGTTAAAATTGTATGAAAAGCTGATTTACGCTATTCCACCATTTGTGATATTTTACGAACAGATCCACTTAGATTTTAAATTATAGCAGCGCCTATAGCTTCAACTTTTTTAGGAGTGGTTACAGTCCTTGAACGACCAAGGGTTTTTACAGTTACAGCTGACGATGTTTCCCTAGACCTCTTTCCCCACGATAATTTTTACTTGGTGCGTCCTCCACATGCCTAATATAGAAGTAAGCACAAAACCTTCGTATTGCAATTGCGTACGGGTTATTGTTTTTAACATATGCCTTAATATTGAACGTACTATCAAAGGACGCTAAGACGACCGCGCTAAGTTACACTGTTGCAAGTTACTTAAGTTTTAAAAGGGAAATTAATTTCTGAACACCTTGTATATCCTTATCATTACTTCTTTAGGCTAGTAAAGGTTATAAAGAACGTAAGGTTATTTAAAAAAAAATCTTATTGAATGGTATTAGGACTTTATTATACTTTTTTTTATCTTTATGACAACCCACGATGGCTTACATGAAGCCTAAGCACCAGGTATCGTGGGTGTCGGGTTTTTAGATGTTTAACCTGTTTTATGTACCACTTTGGACAACGTGTCCAAGAACCGAAACATGCAGATAATGAATTTTACGGCACCTTTTAGATAACGCAGTATTGCCTCACGGTATTAAACGCAAACAAGGCGCTTCCGTAAGATCAGCGAAGATAGGCGATGCCGAGCACGGTTAATAATTAGGTGAGTGACTGCAAGTGAGCACCGTGTATTTTTGAGTGTGGTTCGGAATTTACGTTAATCTGTAGGTATATTTTTTTCTAGCAACGAAAATCGATTGCCGCATTTCGGGCAGAATCTCTGTTTATTATGCCAATCGAATTATAAATACATTTGGAATTAGTAAAAATACTTTTAAAATAAGGAAACATAGTCTATGTTTGTTCAAGAACTTCGACATTTTTTATTTTATTTTTCTATTTTTTTAAATTTAATAAAGCCATAAAAGAATTATTTATAAAAGTTGATGTGTTTAAAAAACATGTCTTTTTGAATATTAACGAACACTTATTTACAGATCTTATCTATCTATTATATTTAATCTATATATTAATAATATTCTATAATATGTAAAATGCCATGTTTTTGTATACATAACCTAGTTTTATATTAATTTATTTAAACATCCGCCTCAAAAATTCAGTAACTGGTTAGTTTAATGCGGACCTTTAAATACATTTATACAGGGTGTCCCAAAAGGTATGGTCCAAAGTTTGGGATCATGTAGATTGGATCAAAATAAGGTAACAACTTCATATAACTTTTTGCTTTAGGCCCTTTCTTTACAGAGCTATTAGCTCTTAAAGGTAACAATTAAAAATCGATTTTTTATTAATAACTTTTGAACGGCTTGTACGATCTGGAATTTTTTTATTGATTAATTCTAGCTAATAACTGTCTTGCATTAACTGCTAAATAAAGATACCCCGAAATCAAATTTAAAACTTCAAAATTTTTGCAGTGTTGCCATATTTAACATTTTGACCTTACTGGTAGATTCCCTGAGTTTTTATGGAAAAAAGGTATACTTTATCTTTATTGATTGGGCGAGCGGTTTTCGCGTAAAATGCATTTAAAACATTAAGGTATACTTGAGGGGTTTCGATAAGATATCCCTAAGGCCTCAATAAGGTGTCTTAAGACTCCCTATGAATCTTATGTCAAAATCTACTTCGAGATGTCAATTTGTAGCTGAAAATTATAAATTAAAAGTTTAAAAAACTTAATTTAGTTTAGCAAAAAAAAACAATAAAACCATTCAGCAAAGTAGAAACTTTATGATTATTAGTAGAGTAACAAAAAAAAACTGCTATGCAAAAATTTTACTAAGGTATGTGTTCAAACTGAGCACCCTGTACAGCTACACATTTTCTTAATTTACTAAGGCAAGCTTTTTAAACCTGAAACAACATGTTAGGAGTATTCCTTAATGCAGCGCAATGAAACATATTTCTTTCTAATAAATCATCAAATAAGATCAAAACGGCCACTTTCGCTTTTATTTATAATTTTCAGCTGAAAATTGACTTCTATTAGTAGATTTTGACATAAGATTCAAAGGGAGTCCTTAAGTACACCTTATTGAGAGCCTCAGGGTATATCTTATCGAGAGCCCTCGAGTATACCTTAATGATTTTAAATGTATTTTACGCGAAAACCGCTCGTTCAATCAATAAAGATAAAGTATACCTTTTTTCCATAGAAAACTCAGGGGAATCTACCAGTAAGGTCAAAATGTTAAATATGGCAAAACTGCAAACATTTTGAAGTTTTTTACAAATTTGATAGTCCGGACCTGGTATCTTTGATGGTTTCGGAGCATGTTTATAGCAGTTATTGCAAGACAGTTATTAGCTAGAATTAATCCACAAAAAAATTCCAGATCGTACAAGCCGTTCAAAAGTTATTAATAAAAAATCGATTTTCAATTGTTACCTTTAAGAGCTTATAGCTCGGTAAAGAAGGGGCATAGAGCAAAAAGTTATATGAAGTTGTTACCTTATTTTGATCCAATCTACATGATCCCAAACTTTCGACCATATCTTTTGGGACACTCTGTATAAAGCTTTTGTTACACACAAACATAATATTTAAAATTTTTTGCCAATCTTAAACAACTTATGAGCAGAAACAAAAAATCACTAAGGAAATTTTTAGTCTGTAACAAAATTGCGCAACTTTTATGGCAAAACCTTTTTAAATGTTTGGTTATGTGAGACATACCAGTATTGTTTATATTTTAAATGGATTTTAACCTTAATTGTATAACAAATATGTGCAGAGACTTTGACAAGTCAGTACACGACAGACTTTAGTTCCTTTTCTTTTTTTATAACATTTTTTTCCTTATCAGTTTTTAAATTAAATAACTTTTCCTATTATCAATTTATTTTTTTTTAAATAGGTTTTAAAAATCTTTACAAAAATCTACTTTATTAAACCCTTAAATACAAAATGGTTTTAGTTTAGCTTAACAAACATTTCCAAAAAAAAAAAAATTTTTCTAAAAATTGAAATCTTATCTTATGACTTTTTAATAAATATATAAATAAATAACTATATTATAACGACAATACATGTTTCTGAATCTACATATCTAGCTTCTATGATTTTTAATGTCAGTCAATGCAAAATTATTGTAGAGGGTACTTTAACTAGAAAAAAAGATAACTAAATAGAGTCATAACCTCTTAATTGTAATAGTAATAATTGCATTTTAAGCAAAAACTGAACAGGGCAAGTAAACTATCTTACGTGGTATTCAGATATTTTGTGCTCTATGAATCGCTTAAAGCGTAAACATACCATTAGCTGTAATCCCTGCTTTAATTACACGTGTGTCAGCGTGGCGACAAGACAACAGTGTAAATAAATGCCTTGATGCTTGTCACAGTCTACAAATGACAATTGTACAAGGGTACATATGTAAATACCAAAGGGCGAAAGATGTATTATTAATGGTTTGCTTAGGACGTTTTAAGGAAAAAATTTAAATTATTAAAAGTTCTACCCGAGCCCAGGGATCCTTCCAAAATTGAACCAATATCTTAAAATTGCACAGTATTTTTTAGCTTAAAAATAATTTAAAGGGCTTTTAGGGTTATTTTTATAGCTATTTATCTTGTAACTACGTTACTCAATAAGTCTCTGTTCTGGCATATAGGTGGCACCACTGTTGACATACTCATATGATTTCTGCAGAGTACTAACCTTCAACTAAGAACTAACAATCCGACGTTTAGTTCTCATATTAGGTACAGTGTATAAACATTTATGTTCTTTTGAATTTTCACGGTGACACGGCAATTTCCAGGAACAGGGTTTTGGAAATGAAAAGCTGATTGGCAATGTCAACATAATTGCATGGAAAACCGAGTAGTGAATAAAGAAAATCATTAGAAGTGTGGATAATGGAAAATATAGTCACACCTTATTGTTGGATTGCATCATGGTATTTAAGAAATATGTATTAAAATAGACAATACAATAGTGATATTACTACCTCTGTACTACCCTATGTAACATCTGAGTCATCCAGACGAACCTATGGTTTATTGTGGAATCCGACAGAGCTACTGAAAGAAACCCAGAAAAAAATGATTAAGTAACAAAATGGAAGTGCTTGCAAATATACGTTTGTTGACGGTCAAGCTGATAAATATGACCCACAGAAATAGATGGTTAATTGTTTCCATTAAACAATGAAACTGCCTTTACACTTGTTGATGTTCTTTTGAATTTCTACGTGAAACGGCAATTAACAGTAGTTTCATTGAAACAAATTTTGTTATTTTTTAAATAATGGGTAAAAAATAATTTTCGTGTTGAATAATCATTTTTTTATTGGAAAAATAGCGTGAAAGCCAAACAGTGGCTTAATAAGGGTTTTGGAGACTCTGCACCAAAAAAATCAACTATTATAGACTGGCATGCTAAATTTAAACTTCGTCGTATAAACACCTATGATGCTAAACGCTCTGGTCTAGTAAATTGAAGTTGCGTAAGATGGCTAATATCCTAAAAATTTTAGAAGGTAGTATACCTTTTATTGTACACAAAAATTTGGGCATGCGTAATTTGCTTTTGACAAGAGTTTCACATTTGCTCACACCGGACCAAAAACAATAACGCATCGACGATTTAGAGCGCTGTTTGGAACTGTTTAAGCGAGATAAAAAGAATTTCTTGCGTCAGTATGTAACAAAAGATGAAATATGGATCGACTACTACATACCTTAATCAAAAAGTCGTCAGTTAAGTCGACAGCAGCCTGTGAAATTCGCCCAAAGCGACCAAAACCTCAAAAGTCAGCTGGTTAGGTCATTTGTATCTTGGCATACGCATGGTATTTTCTTCACCAACTATCTTGAAAAGGTAAAACTATCTATAGTTAATATAACATGGCTATATCAGATTAAATAAGTGAAGAAATCAGGAGAAAAATGGACTCACAGGCAAAAGAAAAAAGTGCTATATCACCAAGACAATGCACCGTGTCACGAGTCATGAAAACGATGGTCAAATTGAATAAATTACGCCTTTAATGCTTTCCCATGCACCGTATTCTCTAGATGGCCCCAAGCGACTATTGGCTTTTTGCAGACCCCAAAGATATGCTCCAGGGAAAGAAAATTGGCCCAAATAAGAAGTGTTTGAAAAAAACCGAGACCCATTTTGAGTGCAAAGAGACAAATCGTATTAAAAAGTAAGAGTAGCGTTGGAATTGTTTGTTAAGGTATTTTTGTCAAACATAGCATTGTCTAGGTTCAAAATACAGTGTAAAATAAGTCGGAAAAGCCAAGAACATATGGGTCAAAAGTTAATTGTTTTCAAAATATGACCTTTCAATGTTTAAAAAAGTTGGCAACACCGCGCCCGTTTCACCGTATCGAGTCAAACGTCAAACGTTTTTTGACAGGTTTTGTATATTTATACATTTTTAAGGAGATGTTCATTTACATACAAATAATAAAAATTACTTCTTGCATTTTATTTTGATATTTAATTTGGAATTAAATTTAAGTAAAAAAGAATAAATCATTATTTTGTACAAGCGTGCGGAAAACCATACTTTTCCGCACTAACCTGCGTGCGGAAAATCGCACTTTTCCGCACTAGTGTGAAAAGTAAAATCTTTTAGTTTTTGGAACATTAATTAGTGTCTAATTATAAAATAATGCATAATTTTGCTTATAATAGTTATAAATTTGAAGAAACTAAATTTTGCTGTAACTTTGCAGTCTTTTTATAACATTTATTAAATTAAATAATCCTAATTTACCAAATGTAAGTATATATTTTTATTAACTTTATATAAATTATCAATGAGTTCATAGCAGCCAACTAATTGTTTATGTATTTATCAAAAATTAATTTTCTGTCACGCATTTTTCAACCATATTGAAAAAACATTTTCAATGGATTCTGACGACGATTTACCAGCATCGATTATCAAAGCAACAGAAAT
This sequence comes from Listronotus oregonensis, assembly GCA_019359885.1. Classification (NCBI taxonomy): domain Eukaryota; kingdom Metazoa; phylum Arthropoda; class Insecta; order Coleoptera; family Curculionidae; genus Listronotus; species Listronotus oregonensis. The sequence continues at coordinate 6,599 of JAHBCN010012510.1, forward strand.
AGCAAGTATAGATCTCCTGCCCATGAAATCTCGTCAAAGGTATGAAAAAGAATTTGTTGTGTTTGAGAGCTGGTGTCAAAGTAAGGGTGTGAAGTCTTTTAAAGAAGAGATTTTTCTGGCCTATTTCTCTTATTTATCAAAAACATGTAAACACAATACATTATGGTGTAGATACTCTATGCTAAAATGTATCATTAAGTTATGAAAGAACATAGATTTAAGCAAGTTTTTCAAAGTGACGGTCTTCCTTGAAAAACAAAACGTAGGTTTTAGACCCAAAAAGGTTAAACTCTTTATAAAAGAAGACTTATCGAAATTATGGATGAAGCGCCAGATGATATTTATTTACATATAAAAGTGGCTACGATTTTTGGCTTAACGAGCGCTTGTCGTAGAGAGAAGTTAACAAAAATATGTCTGGACCATATTGAAGACCAAGGAAATTTAGTATTAATACACATCCCAGACTCAAAAATCACAGCTCTAGAAGCTTTGTTATTTCTGGAGATGCCGAAAACGGAAAATATTTAGAAAGTATGCCAGTTTAAGAAAGCCGACAACACTACATAGGCGATTTTTTGTGAACTATAAACACGGAGTGTGTACAGTACAATGTATCAGCATTAATACCTTCGGAAAAATGCCATGGGAAATAGCGGGCTATCTCAAACTTCCTAACCCGGAATTGTATACTGGGCATAGCTTTCGCCGGTCCTCTGCAACATTTCTCACAAACTCCAGGGAACAAATATCCAACATTAAACGTCTTGGAGGCTGAAAGTCTACATCAGTTGCTGTAGGATACCTCGAGAATTTACCAGATTTTAGAAAGGATATTTTACAAGATACTCAATTTTACCGAAACACCTTCCACTATCCAGAAACAACCGTCAATGCCATCTTCCAATGTACTAAACCTTTCGGTTCAAGAAACTACTTCCATAGTTGCAAAAGATTGGCTCATCAAGAACCCAACGCCGCCGCCGTCAACGTTTTCTACAGAAAAGCAACTCGCGTCAGCAATTTGCAAAACGAGACCAATTGCACTTTTACTATAAATGTTAATAATAATAATTAGTGTATATATTCCTTCGTTAATAAATAATATTTTAATCATAAATATTTAAAATTATGTTGGTTTTTCCTCTCGCTTGTAGAAAAAATATTGTTCCTAACACTTGCGGAAAGTAACTTTTTCGCTCTTGGCTGCTGTTCTCCGCTGCGCGTCGTTCGTGTAACGCCAGCCGCGTGCGGAAAAGTATGACTTTCCGCACTTGTTAGAAAAATAACTATTGTTTGGTTTTTATTTGTAAATAAAAAATAGTTGTATTTACCAAAAGATTAGGCTAAATATCCATTTTAAGAACACAAATTATTATGTTTTATAACAGTACTTCTTTATTTTGCTTAAAGAATAAGATTTCTCGGCTGCACATATTGCTTTTTCAAAAATCTTTGGCACATTTGCACTACGGTTGTCGTAAATTTAAAACATATCGGCATATTTTTCCGATTTAAAAACAAACAAAAGTATCGCGGCCGGGTCGGTGAGCCCAATGTACAACTGACTTTACTTTACGCACAAGGCTTGTGGGTAGCTATGTTGCCATTTGTTTTTTAACTTTTTAACTGAGGGTTTTTTTGTTTGTAGATTGACACGTTTAAAACTTAGTTTATTTTATTAACGAATAAATCTACTGATAAGCGATTAAAACAAAAGTTTTCGGAAATAATTGCTTCGTTTAGACAAAAATCTGTTTTGACACATATATCATATAAACCTTTTGACCTGTTTTGAGCTCTTATATTGCCCATTTAAATCGTAAGCATCATACTTTTTACACCCTTTATAAGTAGAGCCCCCGTACACAATAGACATTTATTATCGCGACCTTGTATGTTATCTCTCTATTATTCTTCCTAGACCAATTAGTTATGCAAAAGGTACCTAATCCTCAACTAGAATGCCTACTTTACACCACTCAGCAAAATATTAACACGATGCCCTTGTGCCGCCCGCCTAATTTGGCGAATTTCATTAATATTACAGCCCTTTCGCACAAAGGTAGGCACAACAACTACATGGCAATAATATATCTTCCCCTCTGTTTACTTATTTATCCTGTAGCTTGTGTAAACACCAGCCACAGGCCTGACGTTTATTTACAGGAAATAATTTACTATACGGGTTATGGTCGAGTGGTAGTACGTATTTTGAAATATTCTGGCAAACAAATTAAATAATAGTTCATTGCTTTATTCCCTGTGATTTAGATCAAGAGGGTATTTACAAGGAAAACTTTGCTTTGGCACCCTCATTCATAAAATATCTATCTAAAATGAGTTGCGCAACAGAAAGAGGACGTGTCTGCTCTATTATTATGACAATAACTAAATAATTATAGACAATACTCAAGCATATTTTATAGAGAAATATATTTTAAAAAGTCGTGCATAGAACATTAAAAACAAAATTCTATGTATCAGTTAGCCCTTCTCTGTTTTCTGTTTAAAAAATAGTAATTTTTCCCTTTAGAGTGGAATATTTTAATTTGTAATTTAATCGGGATACTGTTAATTGGACTTTTGTAAAGAATAAAAAAATAAACAAAATTATTTTTAACTTAACCATATTGGTAACTTTTTTGCAGAAAAAATCGGAATAACCGTAAAAATTGACATTTTTTTTAATTCTTAAGTGGGACCCCTTTAAAGTTAAAATGCTGTTCTTCTAAAAAATGATTATTTATAATATGTTATTTAAACAGCCTAAATGCGGATGCTGTCTAAAAGGTTGTTTTTTTTTTTAAAAAAGGAAGTTTAAATATTTTGCAGTGACATTTTGGGCGGCCCAGCATATTAACTAGTGTGTCCGATTTAAATTTAGTTAACGGAATAATAAAATTAGATTAAATTAGATTAGATTATTTGAGCGGAGATGGCAAAAATGACCTTCACCACTGCAACCTTGCCAGATTCATTGTGGTTTCTACTATCGTTCTTTAGAGTACCTTGTCCAGGCCCGTCTTCTTAACTAGACTTCAGAGTCTTGACACTGGCCACTCCATATATCTTGCCGGTTTTGGCTTTTTCCCACCAAGCCTAGTAAACCTAAGCCTACATAGTGCTTCACAGTGGCACCACACATGTACGGCTGTTTCTTCAGCTGGCAAAACCTACACAGGCTATCCTCCACCAGACCTATTCTTTCCAGGTGCCTGTTAAGTTTGCAATGTCCTGTTAGTTGACCTACCGTATTCCTTACGACTTTACGACTGTTGCTCAGTAGGTCCGAGGAAAACTTGGCCGAGCAGGTCTTAATGAACTGCTTTGCCTGTCGTTGTCCTGGTGTTTGTAACCACCAGCTTTGAAACTCTCTGTCTACCCAGCTCTTAATAGATGCTTTAAGGAGGCCTGCCAAGATTCCACAAAATGGCTTAGGGCCTATCATTTACATGGCTGATTCTCTTTTGGCTAGGTCGTCGGCCTCTTCGTTACCAGGCTACCGTAAGTTTGTTTGCCAAGCCGACTTTATCCAGGGCCTGTATAAAGTCCCCCATTAGGTGGAATTAACTTCTGGAGAACTGATGGCCTTCAGGGTCGCTTGGCTGTCTGAGTAAATGACGATGCTTTTTCCTTTTCTCCCTTTTTCTTTAATCAGCACGACACAATGCATTATTGCTGCGATTTCCGCTTGGAAAACCGTCGCATGCTGACCAAGACTTAAGGTTATCTTTTCTCTAGGCTTGTCTTCATAGATGCCAGCTCCTACTCCTTTGTTGGTCTTGGGGCCATCTGTGTACCAGATATGATCGGCTTTGATTGGAGGGCCTTTTTTTCAGTCCTCCCTATCTGGAATGACAATCCGAAAGTGTCCGTTGAAGATGAAACGAGGGGTTGACCTGTCCGAGGGCATCTCAAACAATGAGCTGACTTCTTGGTCCCCCCTATTTCCCATCTTGAGATCCTTTGATGTTCTATAATTGGACTTTAACCTCGTTTGAGTCTATAGAGTACCGCCTTTACTTCTCCCTGTATGTAAATGTGGAGTGGCGGCAGGTTTAGCAGCACTTCCAGGGCTGCGGTTGGGATTGTTTTCTAGCTCCCGTGATGCATACGCATGCTAGCCTTTGCACACTTTGAAGTTGTCTGGTTGCTACGGTCTGCGTGACCCTTGCCCCCAGGCAACTGAGCCGTAGGTTATCATGGGTCTTATTACCATTTTATACAACCACAGGTTCATCTTTGGGTTAAGTCCCCAGCTTTTTCCACAAAGCCTGCGACATCTCTCTTTGCGATCTCAACTTTGTTGAGGTGTGGTCCCCAATTCATCAAACGGAATTATAAACTTCTATTTTATTTTACAACTTGTATATCTTTGATTTTCATATTTTCCGCTTTTACAAAGATAATACCTGGTACCCAGGGCTCAGTGCTGGCATCAACTACGTCTTTTCTCCACATCCACAATCTTCTTTCTTCCACAATTATTTCCATTTTTGCCGACGATAATATCGTTAATGTAATAGAAAAATTAGGTTATTTATCGGGTCAATATTGGTTTTTGATGTTGAAGTTTTTGGACATCTCGCGACCGTGTACGTGTACAGCTTCCTTAAGTCTTTTTCACCAATGAAACCCCTACTGGGTTCCTGATAAGGTAAATTCTTCGTATCCTCCTTGCAGTCACCACACAATATAACTTAGTTTGGAACCCTTTTTCACAAAAGAATCTAACTGCCTGCTTAGAGATTCACTTAAATAACTAAATATAAAAGTAAAGGATGCCATTGTCAGCAAAACTTTAAATAGGATTAATTAGAAAAGAAACAAAATCGTTAATGAAAAGAAAAACTAGAGTTGGTGCCAGTACTCAGCACTGGGAGTCGGGCAAAACCTTGGTAAAATCTGGAAGAGTGACAATAATTTATATACGTTAACTAAAGAGAAAACTGAAGAGTCTATAACAAAAGTTAAGCCAGCATCTAAAGCAAGAATCCAAAGAATATAAAGCGAGGAAATCGAAAATTTTGACTCAAAAAGAAGTGCTGAAATTTATCCGTGAAGCTACCAATAAAACTTTTTTGAAAGTGGCTCTGTTATTTGGTGTATTCAATGGTTGCCACCGCTAAGAACTAGTTAATATTGTTTCGTGACACCCCGTATAATAACACGGATCCTGGTTTTACATCTTTTTATTGCAAATCAGGTTCACAAAGGTTCCTATGGTAACAAAAATTCAACTTAACGTAATTATGACAACCTTTAACTATCTGTCAACTTCTGTTTTCTTCAAAAGTAAAAAATATAATGGACTGTGCGGACTTCCTTCGCGCTTTTTATAGTAATGTGGAAAATAATGGAAAAGTCTCGAATAAGCTGAAAGAGTTCTTTTACTACAGGATGTAAGAAAAGTGTAAAATGAGTGTCTCCAGCGCCCTCAAGATAATCCGCAATGGCCGTCGAAAAAGAGAAAAACTAAGGTAATTTATTTCAAATAAATTACTAACCTAAATAAAATAACTCTAACCTTCAACATCTCTATTAACTAAACAGATATTTTTAAAATCCGTAAACGACATGAACATTGGACACGTAAAGGATAGAGGATCCGTAGTAATAGTTATTATTCCAGAAAAAAAATACGGTAAAAAGCATGTCTTCACAATTATTAATGATAAGGAGATAGGTAGTCAAAGCTACGGAAAACTTATTAGTCTTTATGCACGACGAACTGCAACATCAATAGATTATTTTTGTGTTACCGTAACGGTCTATGTTTTTCACCGCCAGTTGGGAAAAACACCATAAACAGGATTCTTTCCATTATTGCAAAATACCTGGGTCTAAGCGCATTGTTTAAGCAGAACCTCTGCACCTTTGTTGCTGGTCGCAGGAGCAAACATAACCACATTGAAAAGACATAGCGGTTGAAAAGGTTCAACTTTGGTTGAGAGATATTTGGAAGAGAGAATGTCTTTACCAAAATTTTAAAACTGATAGCTGGAGTACTTTTAACAAGACCAACAACATAAAAAAAATCAACCACGGTCAATTTTTGTTCGTGAAAATCACGAAATAATAGAAAACATTGACTAATCAAAAGCCGGTAACTTGGTTTTTATTGGGTCTTTTCATAACTTTTTATTTAATATAAATGGTAAATTATTATTATTTTTTTGTTAATAAAAAGTTTTCTATTTAATTTTTCCTATTTATTTCCCCTAATGCCTGAGGGCTTATTTAATGCCACATAGTATAAGATACCATATTAAAGTGTGTGGTAAATACGATATTATGAAATAATAATAATATACGAGTAGGACATAAAATAAGTTATGTACTGGTAATTAAATTATTTAAATTTAATCTAAAATAAGTTAGCACTTCACATAATTTACCTGCACGTCCGCCACTGCTGTACGCTAACTCGTTAACTACCATTCTTTAAAAGTTTTCCGATTACGCTAAAGCCTTTAACACCGTTGAGGTCACAAAGTTAAAACTCTAAATGCTTACATTGTTTTACACTGCCAAGAGTTGCATAATGCACTTAAGCTTGCGTACGCTCTGAATTATAAATTGAGAATTAAAAGTTTGGAAATGGCTTAAGTAAATTTAAGTTTAGTTGATAATTGAGTTATAGTGTGTAATATAATATATGCAAATAGACGGAAGACAGAACGCATCTAATAGGAAAAACTTTTATTATAAGCACGAAACGCTTTAACAGTAAATTAAGTCTTATATGGTTTGAAGTGGAATTTTTAAAATTTAAAATTAGTAGTAGAATATTAACTCTTATAAATATATTTTTTAAAAATGCATGGATATACCTGATTAAAGACTTTATAGATGTCGCGCTCACATGGCGTAACTGTCCATTGTATGAACTAAATGTCCAGTTCCGTTCCATTTTTCCACTGGGTGAAACGAGACGGTATTACAGCATCTGGACACAAAAATCATCCAGTTCCTGTACTGTATATTTGGCAATTATCTATTTACTAAAATACAATGCAATGACCCAACATTTTTGGTTAGTTGTGGTTATGTTTCTTAAGAAGGGTATAAAAATTATCTTTGATGTTAAACATTTTTGCTTTAGTAGTTCAATATAACGTTTATGCCATTCAAAACACCGACGACTAATTGTTTTACTAAGTGGACAAATGCCAAATATACAGTACAGGAATTGGATAAACTTTGTGTCCAGATAGTGTAATATAGTCTTGCTTTTCTAAGTGGAAGAATTACATATCCATTTTATGAATTGGACATCTATCTATCTATCTATTGTAGCATGGTGAGTTCCCTCGCTGGGGCCCTGAGCACTGAGGCCTAAGCCCATTATGCTCTACACCAGGCGATGTCTTCCAAACCTTTTCCAAGGGGGGCCTTTAGGCCCACGTTCACTGTATTGACTGCATAAAAGTTCAGAAGGAAAAAAATATTATTATATTGTTGCCGGTGTTTAAGAAATGGGAAATAGCCAACGATGAAAAAAAAAAAGCGAAAAAGTACACAACGTTTAAAAGGCTCAAATCAGGACTAAAGATCCTGAAAACAAAGCTGCTATTGTAATTTTCCTGTCATTATTCTTAATTTCTAGATTAAGCCGAGAGTACGAGACATGGGAGTAACGCTGACACGACATCTGGGGACACAAGCGAAATGAGTAGTACCGCTATCGCTAACAGATGGCGAATAGACTTTGTTTTCAGAATAATACTCGTTGGTTCGAGAAAGTTCTGGTGTCTTCCACTCACTTCGATGGCAGTAATTGGAATATAAAAAAGGCTTTTTCCCACAAGTCATTTCCCTATGACACTTTTTAAAAAAAATATTGATACCTCCAAAACTGTTTGTGCTGTTTTAGTTTAAGACATCTTTATAACATATTTTGTTTTGGGATTTTGTTTTTGTGTAATTAGTAGTAGGGAAAAAGAAAAAAAAATTGATAGTGAATGCAAAAAATTAAAAGATCATGGCATTAAATTTTCGTAATTGAGTAGTAACAAGGCGCTATGTTTGATTTAATGAAAATAGCCTTGAATATAACATTAAACGTCTTTGAAACAAAACATTTTCAAAATTACTCAAAATATACAGCAATCTTCATTTACAAAACTCAAAATGAAAAAAGGGGCTGCAACTCGTCCCAGCTTTCGTGGTCTTGAAATTAAAAGGGCCCAAAAATGATCAAAGAATAAATTGCAGTACCCGAAAAATGTGCCCTGAAAATAAATTTTTTAAAAAACTGTCAGTATTCCCCCTTGGGGTAAAAGGGTAGAAAAATCGCTGAAAATTTTCCTCTAAAGCAAAAAATGGACATTTTGGTGGTTTTTTTTGGCCTTGGATGGTCCGGATGTGTCAGATATTTCTCGGTGTTGATTTATATTCAGGAGTAAAAAAAGCAGGTCCCGAAGAACTTCTTGATATTATAGTATTCATGGCACAACTACGGGTAAGATATTTTAAAGGGGAAATATTAATCAAAAAACCCTTTGATGGAAAAACTTGAAATTATTACAACTGTGGAGGCAAAAACATGAGGGGGAAAAGGGTAAAGGAGTGGGTTTTTGGCCCGGCTGTAAAATGACGGTTTCAAAACCATTAGTTTACATTGTATCATCATAAAGTCTTTGTGCGGAAAATGTTTGGATATGTCTGGCGTTCTGAAGCAGTCATATCAACTGTTAAATCAGATCTTTTGGGCTGAATCCCCAAAATTCCACAATTTATTGAAGAGATTGGAGAAACTGACTTCCCTTTATCATACTGCCTGCGGGCTTTTGGGGAAAGTCCTTCAGCGCTTTTGAACTTCGAGCAGTGATCAAAATTTTTTTGAATGAAAGCATCGCCCTCTTACTGAATTACAAAACAACGCATGGCTGGGGGTTTAGCATTCTATTTGATTTGACAAAACATGTGAACGAACTGAATTTGGGATTGCAAGGAGAAAACCAGCATTTTCCCTGATTTATACACTAATATAAATCATTCCGGAAAAAATTTGAGACTGTTTCAATCACAACTACGAAGTAAATGTTTTTAATTTTAAAACATGTGAAATTTCACCACACTACAAACTTTGAGTGCTTTGAAGATAAATTTTGATACTCGTTTCTCGGACTTTGTGCCATTCGAAAAAATTAAGATTTTCAAAATCCTTTTGATACTGACATTGAAACCTACCCCGGAACTTAAATGAAAATGATTGATCTACAATGCAGTGATATAATTAAGAACAAATATCAAAAATCATCTTTGTTGGAATTTTATAAGGGTCTTCCACTGACACAATTTGTAATTTGCATAAATTTGCTCGGGGTTTGTTTTCTGTTTTTATTTATTTGTGTGAAAAAACCCTTTCCCAAAATAAAATACACAAAAATTTTTAAGTCAAAATTAACTGATGAGCATCTTAAATCTCTTTTAATAATTGGTACAAGAAAATTAGCCCACAACTACAAACTATTGTCAGTGGAAAATCTCAATTACATAAACCCATTAGTATTTCATATTCTTTTTTTTTGTTAAAGTTTTGTGATTTTTTAAAATGTATAAAATGTTAGTTGGATTCACAATAATTTGTTAGTTATTATATACTGAAGTTTTTTCTGCATATTATACATGCTTTACTCATTCAATTCTGTTTTCTTTATCCAACATACAAAACAATAACAATAAGCCTAAAAGAATGTTTAGTTAGGGGAGTTGGCCATGAATATCAATTAGATGTCATATTAATAATTATTCAACATAAAATTAGAATATTCGTAAACTAAATTTAATTTGAAAAATTATTTGTTCTTAAAGGGTTTTAAAGTATGCGCTCTCCCGGGCCGGAAAAAATCTTCCGCAGGCCGGATGTGGCCCTCGGGCCGCTGAGCATGAGACAAGCCCATTATGCTCTACACCAACCCTTAAGCATACACATGTTCCCCGTCACCCTGTACTGTCCCTTACGTATGCATTCCTTTTACACTGATATGGTGCTGTCGTTTTGCTTACTAGAGCCCCACGTTCCTCACTAGTCATGGACTGGACATAAAAATTGTTCAGATAGTGAAATAAAATATTATTAAAATATCTGGTTGCACTTCACGAACTGAACATCCAGTTTACGAAATGGACAACTACGCCAAGTGGGTGCGACATAGGCATATACGGTAACCAATTGTAAAACCCGCGATGTAAAGAAATAAAAGACTTAAATCTGTTTAAAAGGTTTTTTTTTTAATTTTAGTCCAGTAACTGAAGACCTGAAATTATCCAAAGCTGTAAAAAAATCTGTACAGTTTTCATTTGTGGCACAATTCTTAGGTCTTCGCGGATGCTTTCAAGCGAGAAAAAGTTTATCACGATTCCGACATGGGAACCCGCTGAAAATGGCCCCCCAAAGTCCCGAAAATGAGTTTCCCGCGAATATCTGCCAAAATATGCGAATTAGAGAATTTTTGTTTTAACAAAAAATGAAGATTACCTTTAAATCTACAAAAATGGTGTTTAACATTTTTTTCGCAAAACCAATATTTTTCACAAAAACGGCTATAAAATGCAGATGGGCAAAACAAGTTTTTATCAAAACGCAAGAAAGATGGTGAAGGAAATTTTCTGGGATCATTGAGCACTTGCTTAGGTCTCATTATAAAAAAGAATTATTAATAACAAACCATTAAAAAAAATAAATTAATGAGATACTCTCAAAATATTGTAAAAAAAACTTTGATCGCTTTGATATGCAATGATAGGTACGGGTTTTTCCATTTTAATGAACTTTAAATGATTAAAATATGTACAGGGTGGCGCCTTTTCGTTGACCTTACAGGGTATAGCGAAAACTGAAAGAGATAGGACAAATCTGATTGCGCAATCTCGATTTCGATTTTGAAACAAATTCAATGGTGAAACTAAATCATGGATAACTTGATTCGTTTTGGAGATACAGAGTGTTTTTCAAATTTTGTCAATTTGGCCAGGCACTTGTAACTCGCTTGGTATTAGAGATAGAAAAAAAAGTATAAATAGAAAAGTTTTAGGGATTTTTGCGTAGAACTCAGTGGCGTACCTATAAATTTTTTTTCGACTTTTATTTTTAAGTTATAACACAAAGTTGGGTTTTTCAAATGGAACACCCCGTATATTTTTTTAAAAATGGATAGAGCTTACAAAGACCAATTCGATGATATATAGTTTGATGGGTCTGTCTGTAACAGATGTTGCGCAAATTGGCAAAAACCTAAAAAAATTAAAATATTTGAGACAAAGTTGTTGTTTTTTAATGGGACACCCTGTGTATTTCTTTAATAAGTAATGCAACTGACAAATATCAACCAAATGATATATGGTTTAATGGGTCTGTGTTCAATAGATCTTGGGCAAACTGCCAAAAACGTAAAAAATCATATATCCGATCCTTGCTAACACTTATTTTATTATTTAACAATTTTCTAACTTCTATATAACTAAAATTTAAATTACGAATAAAAAATCCAAGACTAAAATATATATTTAATAATTCATACTATTAAACCTATGCCTAAACTTTATATAAAAAGTTTTGATATTGCTGTGTTTATCATGATTGAAAAAGGAAACATTTTCTAAAGTAGGCTTTGAGTATAAACCCCGTATGAAACAAATGAAACTGACGTACTAGTATGACTTATTTGGAAGCAGTGATATTATTTTATAAAATGGAGTTTCAAAATTACGAAAAATTTAATATGTTGGAATGTTACATTGAAAGTGGAAAAAATAGTATAAATGCATTAAATCTGTATTTTAATAGATATCCAGAACGAAGGCAACCAGGACAGAAAATGTTTGCCAGATTAGTAAGTAATTTGATTTCCTTGGATCTTTTCAAAAACCACGTTCAAAGACCTATAATAAAGAAAACGAGAGCTGGAAGAAATGAATACAATAGGGTATGTTGTCGCAGAACCTACTGCATCATCCAGACAAATTTGGGATGCTATTGGTGTTAATAGAAAAAGTTAAAAAAAATTAAAACGCCACAATTACCATCAATATGTTTATAGAAAAATCCATAATTTACATCCGGGTGACGCAGAACGCCGTATCACATTTTGTTTTGTATCTCCGGCAAGTGAACAGATCAGTTTCCAGAAAGATAATATGGACAGATGAAGTTCGAGTAACTAGTGATGGACTGTTTAATCGCCACAATAATCTTTACTGGTCAAACGGAAATCCTCGTTTGACAGTAAACAGAGTCAGACAAGGGAAATTCGGTTTTAATGTGTGGTGTGCACTTTATAAGAACAGAATTTTGAATTTGATGACAATCTCACAACAGACCTTTATTTAAATATTTTGGAAGAAAATTTATTAAATGAGATAGATAATCTTCCCCTTCTGGAAATGAATAATGTCATCTTTCAACAAGACGGTAATTCTGCCACAATGCCCGTGCCGCAGGTTATTTCTTGATGAACATTTTCCCAATAAGTGGATAGGTACCAATGGTCCAGTTAGGTGGCCGGCACGGTCACCTGACCTTACCCCTATGGACTTTTTCCTCTGGGGATTTGTTAAAAACGAAACCTATAAAATTAAGAGCAACAATTTAAATGAATTACACATGCATTTTAGGAACAGTTTACAAAAGGTGTCCAACTTGCATATACCTATATAGTAGAAGTGTCGCTAAACGTTGCGAAAAATGTATAGAAAATAATGGTTTGCAATTTGAACATTTGCTGTAAAGGACCTAAATATTTCGTAATTAAAATTTATAAAATAATTAATTCTTTTTTGTTTGTTTAAATTATTCAACTTATATATTAGTATTACTGGTAATTATGTTAAATTTTAGTTTATCTAAACATGTATTTTTTTAAGATAATTAAATAGTTCTCCCTTTTAAGTATAAATTAAAATTATATTGCTATCGTATCTTAATATTATTATTAATATGTTTTTTATTATGATTTTGAGATATTAAAATTACATAGTTTTCATTTTTGGTTTTATTTAATTTTTTATGGTTTTTGTCAGTTTGGGCCAGATCTATTACACACAGACCCATTAAACCATATATTATTTAATAGATCTTTGTCTGTTTTATTAGTTATTAAAGAAATACACAGGGTGTCCCATTAAAAAAAAACAACTTTGTGTTACATCTTTTAATTTTATAGGTTTTTGCCAATTTACGCAAGATCTATTACAGACAGACCCATTAAACTATATATCATTAATTTGGTCTTTGTAAGCTCTATCCATTTTTAAAAATATACAGGGTGTTCCATTTAAAAAAACCCAACTATGTGTTATAACTTAAAAATAAAAGTCAATAAAAAATATAGGTACGCTACTGAATTCTATGTAAAAATCCCTAAAACTTTTCTATTTACAGTTTTTTTCTATCTCTAATACCAAGCGAGTTACAAGTGCCTGGCCAAATTGACAAAATTTGAAAAACACTCTGTATCTCCAAAACGAATCAAGTTATCCATGATTTAGTTTCACCATTGAATTTTTTTCAAAAATCGAAATCGAGATTGCACAATCAGATTTGTTCTATCTCTTTTAGTTTTCGCTGTACCCTGTAAGGTCAACGAAAAGGCGCCACCCTGTACATTATTGCCCGAGTAATGGAACAATTCGTTCGTCCGCTTATAAGTGAATCCATGAAGATAGCGGCATTCCAGCGGTAGAGCGGCAGCTGAAATGAGGGACTTTTGGGTCCCGTTATCTCGAAAACTATCGATTTTTCGAAAAAAAAAATATAAAAACCATTTTTATATATTATAAGGCGATCTTTGTCATAAGAAAAATTCTTCAACTCGCATGTTTTAGCAGAAAATAGCGGAAAACCCATTTTTAGGGTCTTGAGGGGCATTTTCAGCCCTTTTCTACCTGTTAATGTTGATAAACTTTTTTTCGCTCGAAAGCATCCCCGAAGACCTAAGAATTGTGCCGCAAGGGAAAACTGTACATTTATTTACAGCTTTGTCCCTTTATTTACTGGACTATTTATATTACTAAATAAAGTTTAATATTACTAAATTATTAGTACAAAGTATTAAATATTTTTTTCACTAAAATAACATGTATAGTGTAGATATGTTCTGTATTGTTGTGGCGGGTTCATGTTTTAAAAAGTCTTTGTTGGGTACTCGCCAAAAATCGCTTCGGTTCCGGTCCAGGGATATAAAGACTGAGTGTACTAAGCCCTATTGACCCCAACAGACTCGCAGATCGCCTATAACAAAAAAGAAAAATCCCCAAAGAAAAAACAAATTACTTATATCGTTTCAGTGGCAAGTCTAACACCGTTCTTAAAATAATATTAATCGAGAAGTAAATAGTAGTTAAAATTAAAATTGTTTAAATTAAACAAATTCCAAAATCGTTATGTTATAGTTTTTGACATAATGTAAAATAATAGCTTGTTGTGAATATTATAAGATCCCTTGTAAGGTTTATGTAAGTTTAATTTATGGACCATTAGCCAAACGCATAAAAAAACATCAAATATACATTAAAAATATAGAATTCCATAAATCAAAAGATTGTTAACATGCATTTGATAACAACCACAAAATAAATTGTAATTCTTTTGGTATTTTAGCAAAGTAAATTTATTAAAAAAAACGTAAAATAAAAGAAACTGCATATATAAAATCAAAAATTGTGTAGCCACAATAAAAGTTTATATCAGGGATGTTGCAGATGCAGTTTTTCTTACATCGGCGGGTGCGGATGCAGATTTCTGAACGCCCACATCCGCGGATGCGAATGCGGATCTTTTTTTTTTGACTATGGGTACAGAGGTAAAGTAGAAAGAATATGATTTATTTAATAATTTTAATAAATATCCTATTACTTGTGTGAAAGTTAAAAATTGGAGCATTATATTTAATAAAAAGCAATATTGCCGCCTTCTCGGGGTCAAGTCTGTTACACAGAGGTTCGTGAATAAAACCAGCGCTACTAAACAATTGTTTACTTAAAACACTTAATAACAGAAATGTTCATAAGGTTCATACGTTAAGCGAAACTAAACATGTAATGATTGATTTACACTGACCTCAATATGGACCGGTAAAGGGTATCAGATGCGCGGTTCAAAAGTGAGATTTTATGGGCGAAAAAATGTGTCCGTGCGCCGTGGCTCTAGTCATCTCTTAGGGTCCTAAATCATGCGCAGAACGGACTAGCAGATTGATTTTATTTACAAATTCGTCGCCGGCCAGTTCCGTACTTCGTTAATTGATGACTTAAACAAAATATATATTACACTGGTTAAAAAAACATTTTTGAACCAGTGAAACACATTGGTTTGTTTAGATGTTGTTCTTAATCAAAAATAAACATATTCATTGTCAGCTCCTTAAATTCCTCTAGTTCTTCTGAATGTTACAGCTATGGAAAGCACAATTTTTGTACTGGTTCACAACTGATGCGTTGTAGTTAATAATAATAAAAATGGCGAATACGACTGAACATGACTCTTGTGGCTTATCTAAGAATTAACTTTTTGTTTCATCTATGTAACACAATCTAATTGAAAAAAAATCACTATAATTATTTATTTCGGATTAAAAAAATCTGAACAAAAAATGTATTGCATTAATCTAAAAAGTCAGTAAGTATGATTACAACATAAAACATATTCCCTTGGAGCATATACCTACTAGAGGCACTCTTGCCGCTTGGAAAACGATCATTTGTGCAAGAAAGAAAGAATAGCAGTATAACCTTTTTCTCCCTCCAACGTGATCATTGGTCGGTGAAAAGAATATATATACCCCGCTCTACGTGCTGATTTGTCGGTCTCTCGGCACTATCGGCACTATGGTTGGAGCCACGGAGAAAGGTTTATCCTATGATTCTTTTTTCTTTCGCACTGCCAAACGGCAAGGCTGCCTCTAGTAAATAAATGCTCGTTTTGTATAAATACATTTAAGATGTTTAGAATATCCTTTTATCGCTATCGAAAACATAAGTGTAAGCAGGAAAAGAGTTAACGTTATTTGTATAAATATTTTGTTTATAAGTCTGTTCCAATCTCGCAAAAAACCGTTTATTGCATCCCTTTACTGATCCCCAAGGAAAGCAAAACCCTTTAAATATATAGAAGCGTTCAAACTTCGTCATTTTGAACTGACATAAACCGTGTAAAGTCGACAGTCACGTTTAATAAATTCTAACAGTTTCAAACCATTTTAAGGCGGTACAAAAACTGGGTCTTAAGTTAACCCTATCTTTTATTTGCCCTATTTTCTATTTATATTTTGCAATATTAATTTTGTTAACTCATGGTTTATATTACTACGTAACATAATTTTATATATGTATAAAACGCAAAAAAAAGAATTTAGTATCTAAATATATAAAAAATATATTTTATAAATATGAATTAATTAATGACATACAAATTTCTAAGTCCGGAACTGGTCCTGCTTTTTAAATACGCATGCTTAATGACACTATCGTTTGTTTAGTGCGCGAGGTCGTAAACTTGCCATAAATGCGATTAGTCATTATATATCTAAAGTTAGGTTATCTATGTTGATTTACCGTAAAAAGATACACAATAACATTTGTCAGAGTCGGAGTCGGAACTTGTCACCAAACGAAATCTTTGCTCCCACTGGTCAATGGTCACGTGTGGACGACATGCGCCACTCGCCGGCCCACCTAATTTCTTTTTTGTAGAGCAACTCGTGCGACATCCGCATTCGCATGAAACTCCGCATAGATTTATTGCAGATGTGTAAGCGGATGCGGATGTCCAAATTAATGCGGAAGTTCTGCAATTGCAGATGCGGATGCAAAACATGCCTGGTTTATATTATCAATAATACATGGTAACCTATGTTTAATGCTGATGTAATTTTAGGAAAAATCAAAAATAAATTACCATACCAACCACTTTTTAATTTTTTAAAATAATTAATGTACCGGTCCCAACAGACTATTTTGTCATTTATGACATTATGTCATAACCTGTAACAAAACAGTCGCATTTTTTTTAATTTTATATCAAAATTTAACCAAAATTAATTTTAATTACTATTTAATTTTCATGTAGGTTTTTCTTGCAAACAGTGCTAGAGTTGTCACCGAAACGTAGGTTTCTTTCGGGGGCGGGGGGTTCAAAACCTTTATTTTGGATTTTTTTTTTCTATTTTTGGCATCTAAGCGTTCATAGGGGTTAATAGCGCTGAGCACACTTAGTTTCCATACATCGGGAGCAAAGCGGTCCCATGGTATATTTTTTTAAACAAAAAATCAAATTTAAGGCAATAAAAATTCCAGTGGCGTACTACATTTTTTTAAACCCTACGGCAGTCCAGCCAGATTGTGGGAAAAAGTACCTCAGGTCCTTCTGATCAGGACACCGAAAGAAGCCGAGCGATGCCGAAGTCTCCCCCCAGATGAAGAAGAAGTGTTCTTCTATCACGGACGTAAGCAAGCATTGTGTGCGTTACCTGTCCACGTCGTTACCTTCTCCTTAATCTGGGGGAAAACTTTGGCATCGCTCGACTTCTTTCGGTGTCCCGATCACATTGTGCACGTCGCTAACGGGTTGCGTAGAGGGATTAGTTTTTCTGGCTGCACTGCCCTACGGTAACATCGATACTCAGTAATCTACAAAGTCATTTTTTTAGTTAGTAGGGCACTATTAAGTTATGATCTAGAGAAAATTTTATTCCATTATCGTCTAGCGTTAAAAAGATATTACACTAAAAACGATTTTTTATTTTTAACACCATGTAACTTAAAAACGAATATTTGTAGGGAAAAACTACTGCAAGCACTTAACTAAGTCCTAACCGTTAAAAATACCTTGTATCTATAAAATAATTACTATTTCTTATGTTTAAAATTACCATCTCGTAGTTTAGGGTAGGTAAAGCTTCTATTAATGTTTTAAAGCTCTAGATCTGACATAATAATTTCAGGATTACTGCTTAAATCTATAAAATATATATGTTGAGGCAGTCAGCGTTATCATTAATTAATTATGCAAGAGTTACCTTCATTTAATTGACACTTAACCCTACTCAGCTTTAATATTGCCTTATCTTTATCCAGTTACCGGTTCGATTTGCAAATTTATTGCATCTAACACGTTCAAAGTAAGCCCTAGATACAAATCAACGTCAGTAATATATATTTCCTTTTGTTTTTTTACCTGTTGCGTGTTAACACATAAAATGGCATTTTTTACAAAATATTATATCAATTTATGGGTATACGAAGGGTAGAGTGTTATTCTTTTATATTGTGAAATATTTCTTTATATTTATCGACATGTGCCATTTCTATTTTTGTTCTCATAATTACTGAATAAATAAAATAAAAAAGTAACCATATGTTTTTAATAGTTTACATTTATTACATTATTTTTAGCCGTGGTTGCTATTTTAGTCTAATATTTAAAAAAATAATTTAAAAAAATCTGATCAGGCTAAATTTGGGATTTGCGGGGTTCATGTTGCTAGTGAAAAGCGCCAGCTACGGCCTACCACACTTGTTTTAAATGGCATAACTTTTTTAAAGGTTACTATATTGACCTGTTTATTAAAAAAGAAGTTACTATTATTGCCTCTGCGTCAAAAATATACCATTTAGGTCTCTGGAAAATTTTTTTCTAATAAATGGTTTTTGGGGCCCCCAAAATTCCTTTTGGAAAAGGGTTTTTTCCCCAATTTTTTTAAACTTTGCAAAGTAATATTATCAACCCTTTTTAAAAAAGTGTCCACGGGCACAAACCCCCGAAAACCTCTCAACCCCCCCCAAAATCACCCAAAAAAGTCTTCAAATCCCCATGACCCTTAAGGTTTTTGGGGGGTTAATTTTGGGGTTTTTGCCCGTGAAATCAACGTTTTAAAAAAATTTTACTTTAAAAAATTTAAAAAACTTTTTCCCAAGGAAAAAGGGAAAAAGCGTTTATCTCGGCATAGCTCCTGGGAATTTTTAAATGTATACTTTTTTACGCAGCGAAAATTATAGTTACATTTTTTTTTAAAAAAAGGCCAAATATCAAACTCAAAAAATTATGCCCCTTGGGGGCCTAATTTTTTTCCCCCCAAAACATAAAAGTATGGACGGATTTAAATTTCTCCCTCCAAAGAACCCAAAAAAAGAAATTATTCGGAAAAACGAAAAAAAAAAAAAGGAAAGGGGAAAAATTTTTTTTCGTGCAAATTTTTTTAAAAAAATCTTGCAGGCGCTTTCGGGGAAAAACCCTCATCAGTGCTATCTACAAGCGAAATGAACTTTAAAAAAAAAGATTGAAAAAAATTTTTTGGAATATTTTAAGGGAAATTTTCAAAAAGTGTATTTTAGTGATTTTTTTTATAAAGAAGGTTGGTACAAAATTGGAAACCCTCTTTGGGAATGGTGAAAAGGTTATAAAAAAATGATACCATTAAACTATTATGGTGGTTAATATTTTTTAATTTATTAAAAAAATCAAAGTTTTTACCCCATCTGGGTCAAACTTGTAAAAAGTTGAAAAAATTAATACAAATCGGCTAACATAGAAACTGGTATGTTTGAAGCTGACTTTTTGGTCTAATTGGGATATCATTTTTTTGGGTTTTGGTAACCCCAAAAAACCCAGGCATAGATGGGTTACTAGGTATAAGGTTCTTGGGGCATCATTATCTGAGAAAATCACTAAAATGCTTCAAAACATTCTTGTTCGTCTAATAAAAAAATTTAAAAGGTTATTATTTAAATTTTAAAGTTATTTTCATTTAAAAAAAAATTTTAACCTTTTGTACATAAACTGTTCTTATCCAACCAAACAGTTCCCTTTTTTGCCTTAGATAAGACAAGGTTTTTTTTCCCTTTTCTTCGATTTCAAAATTTTTTTAAATTTAAGGGGGGAGTCTGAAAAAGTGATTATTTTTTTTTGTTTTGTTAAATTCTTGTAATACAATATGTAAGTCGTTACGTAAGGCTTGTTTTTTG